>JADLZN010004633.1:0-36580 GCA_018155175.1 Sinocyclocheilus anophthalmus
AGACAGAGAATCTTATTTCTCACCATCTGGAGTCCTTCAGGTGTTTTTAGCAAACTCCATGCAGGCTTTCATGTGTCTTACACACTCTGCCATAAAGCCCCAACTGGTGGAGGCTGCAGTGATGGTGATTTCTACAACTTTCTCCCATCTCCCGACTTCATCTCGGGAGCTCAGCCACAGTGATCTTTGGGTTCTTCTTTACCTCTCTCACCCAGGCTCTTCTCCCCCAATAGCTCAGTTTAGCCGGACGGCCAGCTCTAAGAAGGGTTCTGGTCATCCCAAACGTCCATTTAAGGATTATGGAGGCCACTATGCTCTTAGGAACCTTAAGTGCAGCAAAAAAATTTTTTGTAACCTTGGCCAGATCTGTGCTTTGCCACAATTCTGTCTCTGAGCTCTCAGGCAGTTCCTTTGACCTCATGATACTCATTTGCTCTGACATGCACTGTGAAATGTAAGGTCTTATATAGACAGGTGTGAGGCTTTCCTAATCAAGTCCAATCAGTATATTCAAACACAGCTGGACTCAAATGAAAGTGTACAACCATCTCAAGGATGATCAGAAGGAAATGGACAGCACTGAGGTACCTATAGCGTGTCCAGCAACGGTGAATACTTAGGACCATGTGCTATGTCAGTTTTTCTTTTTTGAATAAATCTGCAAAAATGGCAACAATTCTGTGTTTTTCTGTCAAATGGGGTGCTGTGTGTTCATTAATGAGGAAAAAAAAATAACTTAAAAGATTTTAGCAAATGGCTGCAAAATAAAAAAGAGTGAAAAATTTAAGGGTGTCTTAATACTTTCCGTACCAATGTTCTATCAGCCGCACAGATATAGGAGACTAAACAACACACACATCAACATCTCGTTCACTACAACCTCACCCCACACACCACACCACAGACTATAGTATGTAAAACTAAAATACTTTGTCACATAACGTTTTTTTTTTTCTCTCTCTCTCTCTCTCTCGCTCCTCTCTCTCTCTCTCACACACAGACACACACATTTTAAGATATATAAGGTGGTATGTAAAAATTTATAAATTTTTTTCATTTTACAGTATTTCGGTATTTTTGAAAATGATAATGCTACTATTTTCCATACAAACTTCCATATTAAGCTCAAAAAGATCTTCATAAAAGTATTCATGTGCTCCATTTGAACTCTTTAAACCACAAGTAATTTCATTTCAAATGTTTCATGTCTCACTTTTAGTCATTTAAAACTCATTCTTGTTTTTTTAATTTGTTTTGTACCATGTAAGAAAGAAAATATAATATAAATTGCAGATGAACAAACAGTACAGAATTATATTTTAAAGTATCATTTAAAATGATAATTTCTTTAGATACAAAAAAATAAAAATCCACTTCAACACAAAATAAGTAAATCATCATTGATTAACCAATGGTTCATTATTGCTGTTTTGTCTCTGTTAATGGAATCTGTTATATTTTATTTCTAGAGTCATCATTTCCTAAAAACCTCAAGCTTATGATCAGAGTCTGACTGGGCTTGTTGCAGGCTTCAGAACACAGTTTGTGCGCACACACACATACCTTACCTTTTCCTTTGCAACATTGACCGCATGAACAATGGGTTGATTGTGAGGTCTGGTAGAGTAGTGTGGAGGGGTGTCAGGCAGGGGCGTGAGGGTGACCCCTCTTACAGACTCACAGCATCCCCGGACACCTTCTCAAATAAATCACAGCAGGAAACAGAAAATACTGTACGAGGAGCAAAATAATATGATCAAGTTCTCTAAAGAGTGACTATCTGAAAACTGGAAGAGCTACAAAAGAATTATAGATAGTGAATATAGATACATTCACAAAAAGTGTAATTAAAAAGACATACCCGGAGAGAGCTATCCGTTAGCATTCCCATTCATCTCAATGGCAGTTGACATTTGTTTGAACAAACTTTTGCTTTACTTCTTTATCCTTTTCTTTTTTTGCTTTGGCAACTTTTGGTAGAGGGCAGCAAGATTTCTCAAGATTTGGCGTATTCTTTTTCCAACTCAGGATTCTGTTTTTTATTTGTTTTTCTGACATGTTGGTGTTGTATATTTCTCTTGGATTTTATAAGTTGCACTGAGTAAATACAGCATGATAAAACAAAAACTGTGTGCCACTATCTCATTTCAGGCTGAAAAGCAACATAAATGTGATTTCACTTTAAGGGGGCGTGATTCTTTTCTATACCACTATATTTTCTCTTACCAGTATTGTCTATGTATATAGCTTATTTATATGTACATTATGTACCTGTTGTATATATAAAATAAAATTAAATACAAATAAAATAAAATAAAATAAAAACACGAATGAAAGTGTGTTCCGTGTGTCAGTGTTTTGGATTGTTTTTGTTTCCCTGTCTTGGTCATGGTGTTTCCTTATATCGTCTTTTTCCTGTTCTTGTTTAGTTTAATTATGATTCCTGGCACCTGTGTTTGTTAATTTATCCTGTGTATTTAAGTTCCTGTTTGTTCCTTCCTTGCTGTCTGGTCAACTCGTTGAGTTTGTGCGTTTGCTTCAGTTTCTATATTGGAATCTCCCCTGTGTTTCGTCAATAAAGACGGTTTATGATTACTCGTGCCTCCTGCGTTTTCCTTGCAACGACGTACCGTGACAGATGATCCGACCAAAACAGAACAGTAAGCGGCGCCCCCTTTCCCCTTGTTTGTTTTCTGTTTTTTTTTTAAAGTTTTTGTTTCCTGTTTGTTTCTCCCCGTGGCGATGGAAATAGCCGCTCGGTTCTCCGCCTTAGCCCGCCGAGATCTCCCCTTCTTTGAGTACGCCTGGGAATTCTGCATGCTCGCTGCCACCATCAATTCTCTGTTCTGGCTCAGGGCCAACTACCATAGCCCTGTGGACCTCCCAGACACCATGGGACTATGCTGGAGGGAAGGGATCTTCCAGTGTCTGGGGAGTGTCCGGGCCCGAGCCAGAACCAGCCTGCCATCAAGCCCACCGGCCGCTGCTCACTCAAGTTCGCTGGCTGCTCCAAAGTCAAGTTCGTGGGCTGCCGCTCGCTCAAGCCCGCCGGAATCTCTATGTCAAGCCCGCTGGCCGCGCGCCGAGTCTCCTCTAAAACAAAGGAGGAGGATGAGGAGAAAAAGACCCCTCATCCCTGCCCCAGAGCTCGCTCCAGTGTTGGCCCAGACCACAGAACCTACTCCAGTGTCGGCTCTATCCTCTGACCAGAGTCGAGAGATGGCTCTAGCCCCAGCCAGCTCAGGATAGGGCTGCAGTACACTTCCAGCCCCGTGAGGACTCTTATTCCCGAGTTTAGCCCAAGGCCAAGGCTATGTTCCGAGTTTAGCCAACAGATCAGGGCTCCTGTTCGGTTTAGGCACACGGAGGGCTACTCGTATCAGCACCGCATCCGTATGTAGCCCAGTGAGGGGTACAGTCCCCGAGTTTGGCCCAGAGAGGGTTCTAGTCCCCGAGTCTAGCCCAGAGAGGGCACCAGTCCCGAGTTTTTAGCCGAGAGGGCCCAGTCCCATGTCACAGCCCAAGGGAGGGCCTCTAAGTCCCAAGTCAAGCCCAGGGCGGAAGGCACAGTCCCGGGAGTGGCCGGGCCGCGTGACGAGGCCATGCTACCGAGCTCCTGTCGCCATCGCCTCAGAGTCTCCTGATAACCCATGCGCCCTTCCCACTAACTCCCTGCTCTGACACAGACTACTAAGCTCCAGCTCAAGCAAAGCCTCTGATATACTGCTCCGCCATGGCCTCCTAAGCTCCCTGCTCCGCCATGGCTCTTAGGTCATGCTCTGCATGGCCCCCTGAGCTCCCTGATCTGCACCTGGCGGCCTCCAGTGGCTCTCCTGTACCAAACCTACCAGGGCGCCCACTCCAGGTGGATATGTTACGGCGTGGGAACGAGCATTCCGGGAGGGGGGAGTAAGTCCAGGTTTTGGACTTGTTTTTTTTTTTACCCCTGTCTTTGTTCCTGGTTTTCCATATATGGTCTTTTCCCTGTTCTTGTTTAGTTTAATGATGATTCCTGCCACCTGTGTTTGTTAATTATCCTGTGTATTTAAGTTCCTGTTTGTTCTTTCCTTGCTGTCGGGTCAACTCGTTGAGTTTGTGCATTTGCTTCAGCTTCTATGTTGGAATCTCCCCTGTGTTTCGTCAATAAAGACGGTTTATGATTACTCGTGTCTCCTGCGTTTTCCCTGCAACAATGTACCATGACAGTGTGCTTTTCTATTCACGACAGAATGCCTACAGACTTTTTTCAAGTAGGTCCCATCTTAATCCTGAAAAAGATGTGTACAGCCATGAACCAGTCATTTATCACAATATTTTTGTTCAGTTTATTACATAATTAATCATTTCATGTAGGCAATAATAAGTATATAACAAGTAATAAATCAATGTTCATAAATAAATTGATTCACAAGTACAAAAATATTTATGTATATTATTGTATTTATTAGGTATTATAAAAATGTTTCACGGAACAGAAGACAATATTTGTAAATCGCAAATAATGTCTCTAGTCTTCATCTCACCATACACTCACGGTTACATTTCTTCGGCCATTTATCTTGACGAATACTGAGTAAGTCATGTTTCAAAAGGTTTGTGCTATCGTTTACATGGGTTGTTGTACAACAGGTTTCATTCAGATTATCCCATTTACGCTGCCTGCTTCACTGCCTCCGTCTGATCTAAGACGCTATAGCACGGAACGTAAAGCATGTGACATGACTAATGTTTTGAACCATATGATGCCGTCGCTACAAACTAATAGAGGTATAGCCAGATTAAAGGTGCCCAAACATTGTTCTTTAAATAAATGACACATTAACAACAAATGTGTCCCAGCCTTGGTACAGCACAATTTTTATATCCTAAATAAAAAAACAAAAACAAAAACTAATTTGTTTTGAATTGTCTGTGTCATATTACGGAGCTATGTAAACACAAGACCAGTATGATCTTTAATCACAGAATTGAAAACATGTGGGCAGAAACTCAGGTCGACAGAATCGTGGCACCTACCGGACCAGGTATTAAATCAGTGTGCTGATAACTGTACGACGAGCGCTCGCCCCTCGATCAGCCATGGTAGACCTCTGGCCCTCCTAGTGAATTATGGAGATCTATTTATCACCCCCCTGTGTCACTGCTGCTGTCATTGTGCGTTTTGCAAATGCCACTGCCAAATATCCCCTAGGTCTACGCTGTCTTGTTCTCTGTTTACTACATATCAACCTACCTCTGAGGCTTACTGCTCGCTGCACCTCTACTTGCCTTAACGTGCCCCCTTTGACATACCACTGCTCTCCGCATGCTTGTACCAGAAATCAGCAAACTACAGACAAGCATATGAGGTCGTCCTATGATTATGACATTCCAAGGCAGAACAATACCCACGTGATGTTCTCCTTGGGAAATTAGACACGTGCGGCAGTCCCTGCGGTCAGAACATCTGACATATGAAGAGTTTCAGTTAATGTGCCACTTTAAAATGACCTACCAGTAGCAGAAAGTGCTTGTGGATTGAATTCTGATCATGCAGTAGGCAACTACTTTATCCGATCATAATATACTGCTATATACTGTTTGTAATTCAAAAGGGCATAATACAGATTTTCTATTTTTGCAATAGTGCAAGTATATTTTAAAAAATGGTGTAGAAATAATTTTCAATCTGAAATTGCTATTAAATTTCACAAACAATTACAAAGAAACAGCAAGTAACAAACTCGGTTTATTTACAACTTCGAAAAATAATTTTTTATAGTGTATGAGTGTCAAATATAAAATACTGTACATCAGGGATCTGAATATTAAGTAAGAACCCCTTATAACAAATTGTATAAAAATTAAGCCTTTGATTTTAAGTTTGGCCTATACACTGTAAAAAACAATTTGTTGAGTCAACTTAAAAAACTCTGATACGCCACTGTCTTAAAATGTTTTTGTTATCTTAATTATTATTTTTTTTTGGTGCTTGCGTTTGAAACAACAGTTATACTAGTTCATTCAACTTTCAGCTTAGTTGAGGGCCAATAAACTTTTATATAAAATGTTCTTGTTGTCTGGACAATTTATAAACCAATGTCATTAACACAAAATTCTGTCTACAAAAAAAAAAAAAAAAGTGAAATGCATAAATTGGAACCATGATCCGATTTCTTTTACACGTGGTAATAGCTGATGAGAAATTGCGACATCTTTAATGTATTTTAAATACATTCTGATGATGAAAACATTGCAAAGGACATCCAAAATAATATTATTAATGTATAATTTAAGCATTATTATTATGTTTGTTTTAATTTCAAATTTTTGGTTGATATTTTATAATTAGAGAATATGCGTGTGATCTTATTCAGTTGTTTACCTTTAATCGTTCAAGCGACAAGAGTTTGTTTTTATTTCTCTTTTTTATTTAATACGCCATTTCTCATTCCTCTGTATGATTTCCCTTGTCGAACCCTCGTTGCTGAGTACAGGTGGTTTGGCTCTACTTATATGAACCTATTAATTACAGAAATGTATTTTATTAGAGAGGTAAAATCAAATGTTTGGCTTGGTTGAAATTAACCCACCTTTGCACTTTTGTCTGAATCATATTCGGATACAATATGCTGAAGACCCTTTGAATGCTGTCTGATTTTAAAAGTCAGCACAGAGAAGTGGCACAAAAAAAGGCATATAATAGCATGTTTAATATCACATTAATGTATTTAAATGCTTTATTATGACGATGACATTTCAAAGACATTAAAATAACTATTATTAATGTGTAATTTATGCATTGGTTTATTTATGCAATTGATTAATTCAAACGTTAATTCATTATATTTAGTTATATGCTTACATTTTGCTCTAACTTTTTATACATTTCAGTATTTTTTTATGTGAGAGGTACAACAAAATGGTTAGTTTGGTTAAAGTTAACTCAAAAAAACAAATGGTGCACTTGTTGAAGACCCCTTCTATACAATGCTGTCTGATTTTAAAAGTCAGCTCAGGGATGTGGCACAGTGGTTAATACATACGTTTGAACCAATGAAGAGCCGTTGTGCTCATATGAAACTCAAGGTTCACGGCTGGCCTGCATGCCGACTACAATCCCCCTCCATCTCCTTCCAGTTTTCTGTCTCTCTCACTACTCTAAAGACAAATGTGCATACATAGTATGCAATTTGCACTCTTTCTTTACATTTACATCAATATGAAGACATGTACCAAGAACATATTTGTAAATTACACAAATATAAATCAGCAAAGACAGAAATAATTTTGGAATTATGTTATGATATGAAACAACATTAAAAGTGACGGTTGACACATGCACATTCCTCCAAAGACTGCATAAATAACATGTTTAATAAAGGTTAGGTGTTCTTTTATTTTGCGCAATAAAAGAAGAATAAATTCTTTCGTTGTCTGCCAGTTCTTTTGCGGAAGAGGTCACAGGACTTTTTGTGTGTCAGAGAAAGAGAAAAGAAGAAGAAGAAAAAAAACACGGGGGAAAATTACCTGCTTTAATGCTAGTGGCAGCCTGTAATTTATGAGAATTTTTCATGAAAGCTCTGAGGTTAAGTAGGCAGGCAGGCAGGCCTTTTTAGTTCTGGTATTGACGTGTTTCGCCGCTCACAATGAGTGACTAAAATGGCAGTTCCTTTATGGACCATCCACGCTGTTGCTTCTGAACATCTGCACATACATTTCCCATAAAGCCTTTTAAAATACCTAAAGTCTCAAAAGCAATATTCAAGACTGGGGAAAAAAAAAGAAGAACAGGCCGGAGACAGAAGAGAGAACAGAAAACAAGTGTCATCACGGTGTCTTCTCTTCCTACTCTGTACTTTCACCTTGGGGGTAATTTATTAAGTGCTCTTAGACTGAAATGCAAGTTTTGTCTTACATCTAAAATTGGACTAGAGGAAAACGGGGGTGAGGTAAGGGGTTGAGATGACATCAGCAGAGGTCAGCGGGTGCGAAAGAGTCTAAGTTTAATCTGAGCCTGAGACACAGTGGTCAAACTCTGAGGTCCCATATGACATTAGAAATAGCGAAACATCGCCTGTTGACTTATTTAAATAAACAGTTTTTGTAATTCCATTTATATATATATTTATGTATTTGTTTGTTTTTTGTCATTTTTGTTTTTTTTCTCTCTCAAGTAAATTGTTTTCAATAAAATAATCCAAAACAGAAGGTCTCACCATATAAAAACAAAATAAATAATTCAAATAATGATGAACTAACTTAAAAACAAATTATTAACTAATACATAAAATGAATAAATGTTTGTTTTAAGGTTCTATTTTAAAATCTTTGGTGGTGAATCCATTTTAATAATATGTAATTATCTATATAAAAAACTCATTATTGCAATTATTACAAAAAATCAAAATGTCCTTAAAATGTATTTTTAGATTACTGAGATTTAATATATGATTATTAATTTCATTTAATTGTTTAATTTTAATTAGCTATAATTGTATATATATATTGGATTCAGCAATGATAATTCTCAGTGTGTCTGCAAACCCATCTTGAACAAACCATTCGGCGTATATGTGTGTGTGTGTTCAGTTGTTGTGTCAGGAGTGATGTTGTGGTTCTGAACTCATGCTGTGGACATTTTAAGTGCCCATGGGGGCAAATGGCACACAGTGCTCTGCTTCCTGTGTGATGGGTATGACCAGAATAAAATCAGAATGTATAGCTCCTACCCATACAAATACGGAGCGATGCCTGAGAATCGAGTACAGAGGTACTGAGCTTCACTTCTTGTTCACTGCTAAACATACATGCACTGCAAAAGAAACACAAATACACCGTGACAAATATGACAAACAAGAATAAAGTAAAATGTAAAATAAAAGTAATAGTAAAATGAATGAACATGAAGACACAAAGATGCCACAGAAATGTCAACAAATGCTGCAGGGTGAGTTATAACATATTAAATACAAGTATTAGTATACATACAAAGTATTTGAGTAGACAAGTAATCTATTGATGTATTTATTTATAGCAGTTACAGTGCCCTCCACTAATATTGGCAACCTTGGTAAATATGAGCAAAGACGGCTGTGAAAATAAATCTGCATCATTTATCTTTTTGATCTTTCATTCAAAAAAAATCCACAAAATTCTAACCTATCATTGAAGTAAAACAATGCATATGAAAAGTGTGTTGTTGGGGGGGGGGGGGGGGGGGGGATCTCTTGGAAAAAATGTTTTGTCTCAAATGCAGGGTTGACCACAATTATAGGCACCTCTAGAAATTGGCACCTCTTATGAGTAAAATATCCCTGAAGTATATTCCCATTTATAGTCCCATTTTTTTAGCACACCATGGTGACTAGGAGTATGAAACGGTCCAGCCATGACTTTCTGTTCCACAGGATTATAAAAATGAGGAACACAAAGGCCAAATTCCCATAATCATCCATCACAAGGAGTAAAACCAAAGAATAGTTCTGATGTGCAGAACAAGATTTTTGAGCGTCACAAAATAGAAGTGGCTATACGAAAAAAAAACATAAAGGCTTTTAAGAAAAAAGCATTGAAAATCCCCATTTCTACCATCGGCAATAATTAAGAAGTTCCAATCAAATAAAGATGTAACAAATCTGCCTGGAAGAGGACGTGTGTCTATATCGTCCTAATGCACGGTGAGGAGGAGAGTTTGAGCGGCCAATGACTCTCCAAGGATCACAGCTGGAGAATCGCAGAGATTAGTGGAGTCTTGGCGTCAAACAGCCTCTACATCACCACATGTTGTTCTCCTCACTCATCAAAAAACAAACTCCAGCATATTCAGTTGTCAGACACGACTGGAACTTCAAATGGGACTGGGTTCTATGGTCAGATGAAACTAAAAAACAGCTTATTGGCAGCAAGCCCACCAGATGGGTTTGGTGCAAACAAGGATAAAAAGTACCCCATGCCCACGGCTAAATATACTGCTGGATCTTTAAAGGAAAACGCCATATTTTGAAAATAGGTTCAATTTTCCAAACTCCCCTAGAGTTAAACAGTGAGTTTGATCGTTTTTCGAATCCATTCAGCGATCTACCGGTATGGCGTAGCACTTGTAGCGTAGCTTAGCATAGATCATTGACTCTGATTAGACCGTTAGCATCTCGCTCTAAAATGACCAAAGAGTTTCGATTTTTTTTCCTATTTAAAACTTGACTCTTCTGTATTTACATCGTGTACTAAGACAGACGGAAGATGAAAAGTTGCGATTTTCTAGGCCGATATATGGCTAGGAACTGTACTCTCATTTCGGCGTAATAATCAAGAAACTTTGCTGCCGTACCATGGGTGCAGCAGGAACAATGATACTACGCAGCGCCTGAAAATAGGCTAACCTCCTGTCAACATAACCAACGTGACCACCTTCTTGCACAGAGAGAGTGCTGGGGACTATTGATTTATTTATAAACAATTGATCTATTGCTACGCTACAGCTAAAAAGTGCTACCGCCAGACACGGAGACGGTGAGTGCTGACTCGCCAAAACGGTCTTCAAACCTCAAACTGTTTATGACTCTAGGGGAGTTGGAATAAGGAGCCTCGTCAAAAAATAGTGGAGTGGTCTTTAATGTTGTGGGCCTTTTCTGGCCGGCCGGTCTGAAATCTATGCTCAGATATGGGATCATTGATTCTATCAAATACCAACAGATAGAAAATCAAAAAGTGACTGACTCTGTTTGAAATCTTATAATGGGCCGTGGTTGGGTCTTCCATCAGGACAATGATCCAAAACAAACATCAAAATCAACACAAAAATGTGCCACTGAGCACAAAATGAAGCTTCTGCCATGGTCGTCTCAGTTCCCTGACCTGAACCCTATAAAAAATGAGTGGAGTGAACTGAAGAGAAGAAGCACCAACATGGAGCTGGAAATCTAAAGGGTCTGGAGTGATTCTGAATGAAGTAATGGTCTCTGATCTCTTGTCAGGTGCTCTCCAAACTCATCAGGCATTATAGGAGAAAACTCAGAGCTATTATCTTGGGAAAAGAACGTTGCAATAATTGGGTGCCAATAATTGTGGCCCTCCTCCAACTTAGAGGTTTTTTTTTTGGCCTCGAGAAAAGCATTTATTTCATAATGAGATGTTCCCCCCACTTTCCATTGCTTTACTTCAATGATAGGTTAGAATTTTGTGACTTTTTTTGAATGAAAGATCAGAAGGATAAATGATGCAGATTTATTTTCACAGCCACCTTTGCTCATATTTACCAAGGGTGCCAATATTAGTGGAGGGCACTGTACCCTATCAATCGCCATACACGGTCTGTCAAAATGGATATTCGTTATGGGGGGCAGTTCTTTTTTATTTCACTTTTTTACGTTTTTCTTTTTTTTGTATACTTTTAAAATGATTAAAATTAAAGATACATTTACACTTGAGGTAAAATGCAGAGGCCACAAATTATTGCTAATGCCTGACTCATTTCTTCATTGTAATATTATCTATTAGTTTAGAATACAATTATTATTAGGTTGTTTTTATATTTTGAATGGGTAGAATGGGTAGAAAGAATGGGTAATAAAATAATAAAGATAAATAAAAAATAAATGTGACCCTGATTGAATGCATGTTTCCATTTTCTTGCATTCCTCCGGCAAATCTTTTGTTTGTGACTACGTGCATATCTCTGCTCTGTTTATCCTGTCAGGGTCTTGAAGAGATTGACAGTTCTGACACGGCCAATCAGCTGCTCAGAAACAAGGTCACTTGTCAGGCACAGTCTTTGATTGGCTGCAGGTAAGAAGAGTCTTTTTTGATAGGTGACAGTTTCACTTCACCAAGGGCAACTTGGTGCTATAACAGGTAATTAAATCTTTTTGTAAATATTAATGAGGTCTAGAGGTGCTAGTATGATGTGCATGTGTGTTATAAAGCTATGTGCATTAGGGCATGTGAGCTGTGCACACTCGTGTCATTTTGCACGTGTTGCTTGTGTAGGGGACAAAAAGTGGCATGTACTGTACATGATGTCTGAGTGTCAGTGATAAGAAATGTCTATATAGAAAATATCCAAAAGACAGAGCGGTCAAAAGGGGCCTGATCACTATCATAGCGGAAAAAAATTAAAATTAAATTGAAATTAAACAAACACATACAAAATGATCAAATGCATAAATAAACAAACAAACGCACAAATAAATAAATGCTTAAATGAATAAAATGTATTAAATAAATTAATAAATTATAAATAAATGCCTAAACAAATGAAAAAACAAACAAAAATGTTAAAATTAATGCATAAACAAATGCAAAATAAGCAAGTGCACAAATAAACAAATGTATAAATAAAATGAATAAACACAAAAAACTGAATAAATGCTTAAATGAATGCATAAATAAATTCATACACAAATGCAGTAGTAAATAAATGCCTAAAAAAACAAATGCATGAACAAGTGTTTGCATAAACAACTGTATAACAAACAAATGAGCAAAATAAATGTCTAAATAAATAAATGCACAAGTAAAACAATATAAATGTCATAAACCAACATGCATGTATAAATAAATGCATAAATAAACAAATGAAATAAATGCATAAACAATTGCTTAAAACAACAAATAAATTAAATAAACTTCAACCTATTAGTAGTATGGTCAAACAACTAGCGCACATGCTCCAGAAACATCGAGCTCTGGTGCTTGTATGGCATACATGGGTTTAAGATGAGACAAGATCAAGTGCATTGACGCAAATTTTTCCACTTAGTAAGTGGGACGTGCCGAGCGCCACCTCCTGCTAGGTGTGGTTCGAAGCCGTAAGATCCATGGCTGCATAAGGCGTTATAACCCTAGGTTACCTGATCCGAGTGGATTGTCTTTGTAATAAGTGTACTGTAATGTGCAGTGGTGCTCATAGTTTCAGTGAAGCTGTAATAATGAGAAGGGGGGCATCTGCGCACATATGTTTCCTGAGCCTCCCACTGCCACAGCATCCACCACTATTACTATCAAAACCAGTTAGCCAAGGATGATGACCATATAGATCAGACCTCTATGCAACCCACTACGACATGCCCACCTCTCTCATCTATGTTCACAAACAACTACCAGCAGCTGCACTAAATATTGTGTAAACAACTACCAAACTGTTGAATATCTATAAAGAAAAAACATATAAAATATCACCAACACAGCGAGCTACATGTGTAAGGAACTGTAAAAAGGACAGCTCAAGACAAACAGCTCGATCCAGTCTAAACTAATACAAACGTTAACAAACATCAAACCAGATGAAGGCTCCGGCTGCAGAGTTTTAAAATAAACTTCATCTAGAGGAACGTGCCAGGGCACTGCATGTGATTCATTGTTTTGGCCTCCAAAGATGGATGGCAGAAGTAGATTTTGGACTCAAGAGCGATACAACTTATTGCTCACTATGCTTTTGCTGAACATACTGAAAACACTGAAGATATTATAAATGTGTATAGGCTTAAAAAGAAAACTTTCATGTCTATCTAAAATGTTACTTAGCAAAGCCAAAAAACACATTGAGCAGACTAAACCTGATGTGTTTTGAAACAAATTCAACAAAGTAACCCATTATGAATGTGATGTATACTTGGCGAGCATTCTCAATTGTTAATATAACAGTTAAGACAGCACGCTTTTTTTTTTCGAAGACAGGGTTAATAAGCCTTAAAAGGTTTGCACAAGATGAACACAATGTATTGAACTCATGAACTGAAAAGCTTTTTTCAGCGATGACCTCTAGACTTTACCTTCCGATGACTGTAGATAACAACCTCGAAGGGAAAATGATGGAATACATCACATGTGTTTTGTCCACACAAGTATCTTGACCCCGGTGACCCTTAAAGGCTTAACCTCTGACCTCTGACATTGAAAAAGCACTTATTGCCTTCTGATAATCAAAATGTGTTGTTCTTGAGTGGCGCGGGGTTCGATGGCCATGAGGTAAGAGGCCTGAAATACATCTGAAGAAAGACTGCAACCTGGGAAATGACATGCTTAGAGGTGAGGTCACTTTGGAGAGGGACACAGGTGCGGAGCAACAGCACTAAAGCCTTTAGCTCTTCACCACAGCGCCAAACTGCCTGCCAAGAAAAATATTAAGGACACAATGGCAGGATAATATGTGTGGATTAAATGGCTTCTGGGATACGGCAATAATATAAGGCAATAATGAATTCATCTGCGCTGTTATTCTGACTTTTGTTTAGTTTTTTCAGACGTGTTACAGAACCAGTTTTATTATATTAATAATATAAATATTAATAATATACTGTACAGATGGCTTTGGGAGAACTGCATTTACAACTATTGAATAATAGAATATATTATTATGTATTATAGAATATATTATTAATTAGAATATCCAACCTGACATTATTTTTTATTTGAGCTTTTGGGTTTGTTGTCCTAATTATCAAATGTGCTTATTGCGTTTTATTTTTTATTTGTGTATTATTATTGTAATGGGTATAGTAAACTCTGCCAATAATAAGAAAAACGAAATAAATAAATAATAAATCTAATACTAAATTACAAAAAATAAAACAAACTAAAAACACAATAAAGCAAAAAAACAATAAAATAATAGCAACAAAAAAACCACTCAAATAATAAATAAGACAAATTAAAAACGAAACTACAAATTAATACTAAACTAATACAAACAGAATATAAAATGATAAAACAAAAATATAAATTAAAAATAAATAATTACATAAAAACTAAATAGCATACTATTAACCAAATAAAGTAATAAAAATAAACAACAAAATAAATTATACATATATAATGATCGAAATTATTAGTCAATCTACCCTTTTATATTGGATTTTGATGGATTGTGGTTCGTGGATCTGTCCGCTACATGAGATCAAAACATACAATATTAACATATGAAGCCAATGCTATTACTCCTTATTATAAAATATTACTGTTATCAAATATTGTGATAACAAAAGAACCATGCAAATGAATTGATTTCCAGAGTTAGTTCCATACTGTATATATAAATATGTACATGCTATATTTATCAATAGATTATAAGACCACAAATTATGAAAAAAGAGAGCAGGGCAAACTCATGCATGAAAAACAATGCTGAAAGATGAATCAACATCAACAACAGAAAAGGGGATGATGATCAAATCAGAGACAGTATGTCTCTTTTATGCTCTGATCAAACAGTTTCACCTCCAAGTCTCTATGATATTTCTGCACTGTAAGAAACTGACTATGAAATTCACAACAATTAACTGGCAGCAAGTGACAAGTAACATACTGTATAAAAAGCACAGTAATTAACCGACAGCAAGTGACAAGTAACTTACTGTAGAAAAGAACTACAGTAATTAACTGGCAGCAAGTGACAAGTAACTTACTGTAGAAGCAATAACCATATTTTCGCTGTTTTCATTTACAGTAGCAAAAGGAGATGATGATCAAATCAGAGACAGTATGTCTCTTTTATGCTCTGATCAAACAGTTTCACCTCCAAGTCTCTATGATATTTCTGCACTGTAAGAAACTGACTATGAAATTCACAACAATTAACTGGCAGCAAGTGACAAGTAACATACTGTATAAAAAGCACAGTAATTAACCAACAGCAAGTGACAAGTAACTTACTGTAGAAAAAATAACCATATTTTCGCTGTTTTCATTTACAGTAGCAACCATGTAAAGTAAAACTCACTAATTTGCAAGCGCAACCTTTTTTTTTTTTTTTGTGCTTATTACACAGAGACAGGTGTAGAGATGGTGGGGAATGTGACTGGCAAAGGACCTTAAGCCAGGAATCGAACACGGGTTGCCAGAGACACAGTTGCACTATATGTCAGTGCACTAACCACTAGACTATCGGTACTGACAGGTTCCGTTGCTGTTTAGTTATATTGGTTCAGCCCCCAAAAAAATTTAATAATATGAAATAAATAATGCAAGTTGCACGATTTAAATATAAATATTCATTTATCAACAGTCACATTTAACTGCTCATCATTATAACAAGCTTAATTTATCATTCTTCACTTATTGCTAGATTTGTTGAAAACATTAAAATCTTTATGACCTTCTGGTCATTTTTTTTTATTATTAAAGAATACATTTGCTTCCTGTATTCTCTATTCAAACCTAAAATGTAAAACTGTAAAGTAAAACAGGTTGCACCTTCAAAATGTAAAGCTACAGTAAGTCCATTCACTTAGACAAAAAAGGATAATATTTGTATTTGTTAATTATACAAAGCAGTTGGTAAACTAATAATGTGCCGTCTTACATTTCACCATCGTTCTGAAGAGATGAGGAGAGAGGGAGAGATTGGGAGGAGCTGAGAGAGAGAGAGAACGGTGCAGTGACAGACAAACTCTCAAGCGCCAAACAGGCCAGCGTGGTGCAATCCTCCTGACATTTTTCATTGTGTGTAATTGCCATTCATTCACTAATGGAGTGCATTGTGTCAGTAATGACAGGAAATGTCAAGTCCCCAACCCGAGTAGGGGTTCGCCATAATTGTTTGCCTTTTCACATGAAGATACACTAGCGTTTCCCCATGGAAAGGGGAAGAAAGAAAGGTATGCCCGTGTTGTCACTGGAGATCCTTACTGCCATTTTCAAGATTGCGTTAAGCCTTATTACTTTGCATTCATCATATTTAATTATGCTGTGGTATGCAAAGTCATAGTACAACCCATCATTTTCTCCACCGTCTCAGTGAAAGGTGAAGGACATCGTTTGACAGTAAAATGTCATTCGTGAAGTTCGCATTCGTGTTTTGAAACCTTTGAAACCTTTCAAAATATTGGAACAATAAAAGCTGTAATTTGGTTAATAAAAACAGAGAAATTAGAAAATAAAGCTGAATACAATAAGACAGGAAGATGCATTTATAGTTAAAAAAAAGCCTGAACCCACATTAAAAAATCTGTGGTTGTAAAATCTAATTTAACTCGCAAATACATTTAAAATAAAAACAGAATATTAAAAAGAAAAAGAAAAATATTACATTAAAAAAAATATTCTGCCCAACAATATGCAAGCTCATTTCCATCATGGAATTTAAAAAAAAATTTAATTAATTAAAACGCGACATTTTATCTCACAATTCTGTTTTATTTTATTTTTTAAATAAAAACTAGAAAATTGTGAGATTAAAAAGTTTAACAATACCTTTTTATTAAAAAATAAAATAAAAACAGGAATGTGAGATAAAAGAGCGTTTTAATTAATTAAATTTTTTTTTAAATTCCATGATGGAAATGAGCTTGCATATTGTTGGGCAGAATATTTTTTTTAATGTAATATTTTCTTTTCTTTAAATATATATTTTTATTTAAATGTATAGTTCGAGTTAAATTAGATTGTTCAACCACAGATTTTTAAGTGTGCAGGCTTTGTTTTAACTATAAATGCAATCTTCCGTCTTATTGTATGCAGCTTATTTTCTCATTTCGCCGTTTTAATGAACCAAATTACAGCTTTTATTGTTCAAATATTTTGAAAGGTTTCAAAACACGAACGCAAACTTCACAAAAGACATTTTACTCTCAAGTGATGTCCTTCACCTTTCACTGAGACGGTGGAGAAAATGATGGGTTGTACTATGACTTTGCATACCACAGCATAATTAAATATGATGAATGCAAAGTAATAAGGCTTAACGCAATCTTGAAAATGGCAGTAAGGATCTCCAGTGACAACACGGGCATACCTTTCTTTCTTCCCCTTTCCATGGGGAAACGCTAGTGTATCTTCATGTGAAAAGGCAAACAATTATGGCGAACCCCTACTCGGGTTGGGGACTTGACATTTCCTGTCATTACTGACACAATGCACTCCATTAGTGAATGAATGGCAATTACACACAATGAAAAATGTCAGGAGGATTGCACCACGCTGGCCTGTTTGGCGCTTGAGAGTTTGTCTGTCACTGCACCGTTCTCTCTCTCTCTCTCTCTCTCTCTCTTCTGCATGAACGATGGTGGAAATGGTAAGACGGCACATTATTAGTTTACCAACTGCTTTGTATAATTAACAAATACAAATATTATCCTTTTTTGTCTAAGTGAATGGACTTACTGTAGCTTTACATTTTGAAGGTGCAACCTGTTTTACTTTACAGTTTTACATTTTAGGTTTGAATAGAGAATACAAGAAGCAAATGTATTCTTTAATAAAAAAAAAAAATGACCAGAAGGTCATCAAGATTTTATTATTTTCAACACATCTAGCAATAAGTGAAGAATGATAAATGAAGCTTGTTATAATGATGAGCAGTTAACGGTGACTGTTGATAAATGAATATTTATATTTAAATCGTGCAACTTGCATTATTTATTTCATATTATTAAATTTTTTTGGGGGCTGAACCAATATAACTAAACAGCAATGGAATCAGTCAGTACCGATAGTCTAATGGTTAGCGCACTGACATATAGTGCAACTGTGTCTCTGGCGACCCGTGTTCAATTCCTGGCTTAAGGTCCTTTGCCGATCACATTCCCCACCAATCGCTACACTGTCCTGTGTAAAAGCACAAAAAGGCAAAAAAAAAGGTTGCACTTGCAAATTAGTTAGTTTTAGTTTACAGTTACATGGTTGCTACTGTAAATGAAAACAGCGAAAATATGGTTATTGCTTCTACAGTAAGTTACTTGTCACTTGCTGCCGGTTAATTACTGTGCCTTTTATACAGTAAGTTACTTGTCACTTGCTGCCAGTTAATTGTTGTGAATTTCATAGTCAGTTTCTTACAGTGCAGAAATATCATAGAGACTTGGCGGTGAAACGGTTTGATCAGAGCATAAAAGAGACATACTGTCTCTGATTTGATCATCATCTCCTTTTGCTACTGTAAATGAAAACAGCGAAAATATGGTTATTGCTTCTACAGTAAGTTACTTGTCACTTGCTGCCAGTAAATTACTGTAGTTCTTTTCTACAGTAAGTAACTTGTCTCTTGCTGCCGGTTAATTACTGTGCTTTTTATACAGTAAGTTACTTGTCACTTGCTGCCAGTTAATTGTTGTGAATTTCATAGTCAGTTTCTTACAGTGCAGAAATATCATAGAGACTTGGAGGTGAAACTGTTTGATCAGAGCATAAAAGAGACATACTGTCTCTGATTTGATCATCATCCCCTTTTCTGTTGTTGATGTTGATTCATCTTTCAGCATTGTTTTTCATGCATGAGTTTGCCCTGCTCTCTTTTTTCATAATTTGTGGTCTTATAATCTATTGATAAATATAGCATGTACATATTTATATATACAGTATGGAACTAACTCTGGAAATCAATTCATTTGCATGGTTCTTTTGTTATCACAATATTTGATAACAGTAATATTTTATAATAAGGAGTAATAGCATTGGCTTCATATGTTAATATTGTATGTTTTGATCTCATGTAGCGGACAGATCCACGAACCACAATCCATCAAAATCCAATATAAAAGGGTAGATTGACTAATAATTTCGATCATTATATATGTATAATTTATTTTGTTGTTTATTTGTTATTACTTTCTTTTGGTTAGTATTATTCGATTGTATTTTGGGATGGTAATTATGTTATTTTTAATGTAATAATTTTGTTTATCAGTTTATTCTGTTTTGTATATTTTATTATTAAGCTTGTATTATTTCGTTTTTATGTGTATTATTTATTATTGATGTGTTTTTGTTTGCTCTTCTTTTCTTGTTTTTTGTTTATTGTGTTTTTAGTTTGGTTGTATTTGTTGTAATTAGATTATATTTATGGATTAGTTATAGTGTTCAGTTATTATTGGCAGAGTGTTAGCTATAACCATTACAATATAGAATAAAAAAATAAAAAAAATAAAAAGCAATAATAAAATTTGATAATTAGGACAAGCAAAAACACAAAATGCTCAAATAAAAAATAATGCAGGTGGGATCTTCTCTTAGTAATAAAATATATTCTCGAATACTATATATATTCATATATTAATATAGTTGTAAAGCAGTTCATATCCCAGTGCCATTCTGTACAGTATATCATTAATATTATATATTATTAATATAATAAAACTGGTTATGTAACAAGTCATGAAAAAACTAAACAAAAGTCAGAATAACAGCGCAGATGAATTCATTATTGCCTTATATTATTGCCGTATCCCAGAAGCCATTTAATCCACACATATTATCCTGCCATTGTGTCCTTAATATTTTTCTTGGCAGGCAGTTTGGCGCTGTGGTGAAGAGCTAAAGGCTTTAGTGCTGTTGCTCCGCACCTGTGTCCCTCTCCAAAGTGACCTCACCTCTAAGCATGTCATTTCCCAGGTTGCAGTCTTTCTTCAGATGTATTTCAGGCCTCTTACCTCATGGCCATCGAACCCCGCGCCACTCAAGAACAACACATTTTGATTATCAGAAGGCAATAAGTGCTTTTTCAATGTCAGAGGTCAGAGGTTAAGCCTTTAAGGGTCACCGGGGTCAAGATACTTGTGTGGACAAAACACATGTGATGTATTCCATCATTTTCCCTTCGAGGTTGTTATCTACAGTCATCGGAAGGTAAAGTCTAGAGGTCATCGCTGAAAAAAGCTTTTCAGTTCATGAGTTCAATACATTGTGTTCATCTTGTGCAAACCTTTTAAGGCTTATTAACCCTGTCTTCGAAAAAAAAAAGCGTGCTGTCTTAACTGTTATATTAACAATTGAGAATGCTCGCCAAGTATACATCACATTCATAATGGGTTACTTTGTTGAATTTGTTTCAAAACACATCAGGTTTAGTCTGCTCAATGTGTTTTTTGGCTTTGCTAAGTAACATTTTAGATAGACATGAAAGTTTTCTTTTTAAGCCTATACACATTTATAATATCTTCAGTGTTTTCAGTATGTTCAGCAAAAGCATAGTGAGCAATAAGTTGTATCGCTCTTGAGTCCAAAATCTACTTCTGCCATCCATCTTTGGAGGCCAAAACAATGAATCACATGCAGTGCCCTGGCACGTTCCTCTAGATGAAGTTTATTTTAAAACTCTGCAGCCGGAGCCTTCATCTGGTTTGATGTTTGTTAACGTTTGTATTAGTTTAGACTGGATCGAGCTGTTTGTCTTGAGCTGTCCTTTTTACAGTTCCTTACACATGTAGCTCGCTGTGTTGGTGATATTTTATATGTTTTTTCTTTATAGATATTCAACAGTTTGGTAGTTGTTTACACAATATTTAGTGCAGCTGCTGGTAGTTGTTTGTGAACATAGATGAGAGAGGTGGGCATGTCGTAGTGGGTTGCATAGAGGTCTGATCTATATGGTCATCATCCTTGGCTAACTGGTTTTGATAGTAATAGTGGTGGATGCTGTGGCAGTGGGAGGCTCAGGAAACATATGTGCGCAGATGCCCCCCTTCTCATTATTACAGCTTCACTGAAACTATGAGCACCACTGCACATTACAGTACACTTATTACAAAGACAATCCACTCGGAGCAACCTGAGGTTAAGTACCTTATGCACAATGGAGCTTACAGGCTTCGAACCAGCAACCTAGCATCCCACTTACTAAGTGGAAAAATTTGCGTCAATGCACTTGATCTTGTCTCATCTTAAACCCATGTATGCCATACAAGCACCAGAGCTCGATGTTTCTGGAGCATGTGCGCTAGTTGTTTGACCATACTACTAATAGGTTGAAGTTTATTTAATTTATTTGTTGTTTTAAGCAATTGTTTATGCATTTATTTCATTTGTTTATTTATGCATTTATTTATTCATGCATTTGTTTATGCATTTAAATTGTTTACTTGTGCATTTATTTATTTAGACATTTATTTTGCTCATTTGTTTGTTATACAGTTGTTTATGCAAACACTTGTTCATGCATTTGTTTTTTTAGGCATTTATTTACTACTGCATTTGTGTATGAATTTATTTATGCATTCATTTAAGCATTTATTCAGTTTTTTGTGTTTATTCATTTTATTTATACATTTGTTTATTTGTGCACTTGCTTATTTTGCATTTGTTTATGCATTAATTTTAACATTTTTGTTTGTTTTTTCATTTGTTTAGGCATTTATTTATAATTTATTAATTTATTTAATACATTTTATTCATTTAAGCATTTATTTATTTGTGCGTTTGTTTGTTTATTTATGCATTTGATCATTTTGTATGTGTTTGTTTAATTTCAATTTAATTTTAATTTTTTTCCGCTATGATAGTGATCAGGCCCCTTTTGACCGCTCTGTCTTTTGGATATTTTCTATATAGACATTTCTTATCACTGACACTCAGACATCATGTACAGTACATGCCACTTTATGCCCCCTACACAAGCAACACATGCAAGATGACACAAGTGTGCATACTTACACCTCTAGACCTCATTAATGTTTACAAAAAGATTGAATTACCTGTTTTAGCACCAAGTTGCCCTTGGTGAAGTGAAACTGTCACCTATCAAAAAAGACTCTTCTTACCTGCAGCCAATCAAAGACTGTGCCTGACAAGTGACCTTGTTTCTGAGCAGCTGATTGGCCGTGTCAGAACTGTCAATCTCTTCAAGACCCTGACAGGATAAACAGAGCAGAGATATGCACGTAGTCACAAACAAAAGATTTGCCGGAGGAATGCAAGAAAATGGAAACATGCATTCAATCAGGGTCACATTTATTTTTTATTTATCTTTATTATTTTATTACCCATTCTTTCTACCCATTCTACCCATTCAAAATATAAAAACAACCTAATAATAATTGTATTCTAAACTAATAGATAATATTACAATGAAGAAATGAGTCAGGCATTAGCAATAATTTGTGGCCTCTGCATTTTACCTCAAGTGTAAATGTATCTTTACCCCATAATAATCATTTTACAGAACTTGATGGCGATGGATATACAGTGCCCTCCACTAATATTGGCACCCTTGGTAAAATATGAGCAAAGGTGGCTGTGAAAATAAATCTGCATCATTTATCCTTCTGATCTTTCATTCAAAAAAGTCACAAAATTCTAACTATCATTGAAAAGTCAAAGAAGGAACCGTGGGGGGGGAAATCATTATGACATAAATGTTTTTCTTTAGTTCATGTTGGCCACAATTATTGGCAACCAATTATTGCAACGTCCTTTTCCCAATATAACAGCTCTGAGTTTTCTCCTATAATACCTGATGAGTTTGGAGAACACCTGACAAGAGATCAGAGAACATTCCTTCTTACAGAATCACTCCAGATCCTTCAGATTCCCAGCTCCATGTTGGTGCTTCTTCTCTTCAGTTCACTCCACTCATTTTTTATAGGGTTCAGGTCAGGGAACTGAGACGACCATGGCAGAAGCTTCATTTTGTGCTCAGTGGCACATTTTTGTGTTGATTTTGATGTTTGTTTTGGATCATTGTCCTGATGGAAGATTCAACCGGCCCATTATAAGATTTCTAACAGAGTCAGTCACTTTTTGATTTTGTATCTGTTGGTATTTGATAGAATCAATGATGCCATGTATCTAAACAAGATGTGCAGAGACTCCGGCCAGAAAAAAAGGCCCCAACATTAAGGAACACTCCACTATTTTTGAAAATAGGCTCATTTTCCAACTCCCCTAGAGTTTAAACAGTTGAGTTTTACCGTTTTCGAATTCATTCAGCCGATCTCCAGGTCTGGCGGTTGCACTTTTAGCTGTAGCTTAGCATAGATCATTGGTTATAATATAATCAATAGTCCCCAGCACACTCCCTGTGCAAGCAGGTGGTCACGTTGGTTATGTTGACGGAAGTTAGCCTATTTTCAGGCGCTGCATAATATCATTGCGCCTGCTGCACCCATGGTACGGCAGCAAAGTTCCTTGTTTATTACGCCGTAATGAGAGTATAGTTCCCAGCCATATCGTCCTAGAAAATCACAACTTTTCATTGTCCATCGGTCTTAGTACACGAAGTAATTACAGAAGAGTCAAGTTTTATATAGGAAAATTATAGAAACTTTTTGGTCATTTTTGAGCGAGATGCTAACGGTCTAATCAGATTCAATGATCTATGCTAAGATACAGCTAAAAGTGCTACCGCCAGACCCGGAGATCGGCTGAATGGATTCGAAAACGGTAAAACTCAACTGTTTAACTCTAGGGGAGTTGGAAAATGAACCTATTTTCAAAAATAGTGGAGTGTTCCTTTAAAGATCACAGTATATGTAACCGGGGAATGGGGTTTAGGTTTTATCCCTGTTTCACCAAAACCATCTGTGGGCTTGCGCCAATAGTGTTTTTTAGTTTCATCTGACCATAGAAGCCAGTCCAGTTTGAAGTTACAGTCGTTGTCTGACAACTGAATATCCTGGAGTTTGTTTATGGATGAGTGAGGAGAACAACATGTGCTGATGTAGGGGCTGTTTGATTTTTTTCAGGCTTTCTGACCCCAAGACTAAACTAATCTCTGCGATTCTCCAGCTGTGATCTTTGGAGATGAGTCCTGGCCACTCAAACTCTCATCCTCACCGTGCATTAGGACGATATAAACACACGTCCTCTTCCAGGCAGATTTATAACATCTTTATTTGATTGGAACTTCTTAATTATTGCCATGATGGTGGAAATGGGATTTTTAATTATTAAGATTTTCTTACAGCCAATTTCTATTTTGTGAAGCTCAACAATCTTGTTCTGTACATCAGAACTATATTCTTTGTTTTACTCCTTGTGATAGATGATTAGGTGAATTTGGCCTTTGTGTTCCTCATTTTTATAATCCTGTGGAACAGAAAGTCATGGCTGGACCGTTTCATACTCCTAGTCACCATGGTGTGCTAAAAAAATGGGACTATAAATGGGAATATACTTCAGGGATATTTTACTCATAAGAGGTGCCAATTTCTAGAGGTGCCTATAATTGTGGTCAACATGCATTTGAGAAAAAAACATTTATTTCATAATGATATTCCCCCCCCCCACCCCCACCCCAACACACTCAATTGCTACTTCAATGAAAGGTTAGATTTATGTGAATTTTTTAAATAGAAGATCAAAATGATTAACAATTCAGATTTATTTTCACAGCCGTCTTTGCTCATATTTACCAAGGTTGCCAATATTAGTGGAGGGCACTGTAACTGCTATAAATAAATACATCAATAGATTACTTGTCTACTCAAATACTTTGTATGTATACTAATACTTGTATTTAATATGTTATAACTCACCCTGCAGCATTTGTTGACATTTCTGTGGCATCTTTGTGTCTTCATGTTCATTCATTTTACTATTACTTTTATTTTACATTTTACTTTATTCTTGTTTGTCATATTTGTCACGGTGTATTTGTGTTTCTTTTGCAGTGCATGTATGTTTAGCAGTGAACAAGAAGTGAAGCTCAGTACCTCTGTACTCGATTCTCAGGCATCGCTCCGTATTTGTATGGGTAGGAGCTATACATTCTGATTTTATTCTGGTCATACCCATCACACAGGAAGCAGAGCACTGTGTGCAGTGCCCCATGGGCAGCTAAAAGTGTCACAGCATGAGTCGACCACACTCACTATACACACACACACACAAAACATATACGCCCGCATGGTTGTTCAAGAGGGTTGCAGCACACTGAGAATTATCATTGCTGAATCCAATATATATATACAATTATAGCTAATTAAAATTAAACAATTAAATGAAATTAAATGAATCAGTATATTAATATCAGAATAGAAAAATCATTTTAAGACATTTTAATAATTGCAATAATATTTTTCGATAGATAATTAAATTATTAAAATGGATTCCACCACCAAGAATTTTAATAAACCTTAAAAACAAACATTTATTCATTTTATGGTGATTATTTAATAATTTTTTTAAGTTAGTTAATTCATTATTTGAATTTATCGTTTGTTTTTATAATGTGAGCCTTCTGTTTTGGATTATTTATGAAAACAATTACTGGAGAGAGAAAAAAACAAAAATGACAAAAACAAAAAAATACATAAATCTTATATTAAGGAATTCAAAAACTGTTATTTATTTTAAGAAGTCAAAAGGCGATGTTTCGCGATTTCTATTCATATGGGACCTCAGAGTTTGACCAACTGTGTCTCAGGCTCAGATTAAACTTAGACTCTTTCGCACCCGCTGACCTCTGCTGATGTCATCTCAACCCCTTACCTCACCCCCGTTTTCCTCTAGTCCAATTTTAGATGTAAGACAAAACTTGCATTTCAGTCTAAGAGCACTTAATAAATTACCCCCACTTTTCTGTTCTCTCTTCTGTCTCCGGCCTGTTCTTCTTTTTTTTTCCCCAGTCTTGAATATTGCTTTTGAGACTTTAGGTATTTTAAAAGGCTTTATGGGAAATGTATGTGCAGATGTTCAGAAGCAACAGCGTGGATGGTCCATAAAGGAACTGCCATTTTAGTCACTCATTGTGAGCGGCGAAACACGTCAATACCAGAACTAAAAAGGCCTGCCTGCCTGCCTACTTAACCTCAGAGCTTTCATGAAAAATTATCATAAATTACAGGCTGCCACTAGCAATAAGGCAGGTAATTTTCCCCCGTGTTTTTTTCTTTTCTTCTTCTTCTCCTTTTCTCTTTCCCTGACACACAAAAAAGTCCTGTGACCTCTTCCGCAAAAGAACTGGCAGACAACGAAAGAATTTATTCTTCTTTTATTGCGCAAAATAAAAGAACACCTAACCTTTATTAAACATGTTATTTATGCAGTCTTTGGAGGAATGTGCATGTGTCAACCGTCACTTTTAATGTTGTTTCATATCATAACATAATTCCAAAATTATTTCTGTCTTTGCTGATTTATATTTGTGTAATTTACAAATATGTTCTTGGTACATGTCTTCATATTGATGTAAATGTAAAGAAAGAGTGCAAATTGCATACTATGTATGCACATTTGTCTTTAGAGTAGTGAGAGAGACAGAAAACTGGAAGGAGATGGAGGGGGATTGTAGTCGGCATGCAGGCCAGCCGTGAACCTTGAGTTTCATATGAGCACAACGGCTCTTCATTGGTTCAAACGTATGTATTAACCACTGTGCCACATCCCTGAGCTGACTTTTAAAATCAGACAGCATTGTATAGAAGGGGTCTTCAACAAGTGCACCATTTGTTTTTTTGAGTTAACTTTAACCAAACTAACCATTTTGTTGTACCTCTCACATAAAAAAATACTGAAATGTATAAAAAGTTAGAGCAAAATGTAAGCATATAACTAAATATAATGAATTAACGTTTGAATTAATCAATTGCATAAATAAACCAATGCATAAATTACACATTAATAATAGTTATTTTAATGTCTTTGAAATGTCATCGTCATAATAAAGCATTTAAATACATTAATGTGATATTAAACATGCTATTATATGCCTTTTTTTGTGCCACTTCTCTGTGCTGACTTTTAAAATCAGACAGCATTCAAAGGGTCTTCAGCATATTGTATCCGAATATGATTCAGACAAAAGTGCAAAGGTGGGTTAATTTCAACCAAGCCAAACATTTGATTTTACCTCTCTAATAAAATACATTTCTGTAATTTTTCATTTAAGTAAAAACATTAAAGCAAAGTAGACAAGTACAGTAATCTATTAATAAAATGTAATAAAATAAAACTGAAATTAAACAATTAAAATAAACAACTGAATAAGTCTACAAGCATATTACTCTAATTATAAAATACAACAAAAAAGTTGAAATTAAACAAACATAAATAAATAAATGCTTAAATTATACATTAATAATAGTTATTTTGATGTCTTTGCAATGTTATCATCATAATGTATTTAAATACATTAATATTGTACTCAATTCATGCTATTACACTGTAAAAAAAATATTTCGAAATTTTGCCATTTCAACTTTTTTTTTTTCGTAGACATAACAAATTTATTATAAATTGTTCAACAAGAAAATTTAAGTTTATTGGCCCTCAACTAAGCTGAAAGTTGAATGAACTAGTATAACTGTTGTTTCAAACGCAAGCACCAAAAAAAAATAATAATTAAGATAACAAAAACATTTTAAGACAGTGGCGTATCAGAGTTTTTTAAGTTGACTCAACAAATTGTTTTTTACAGTGTATAGGCCAAACTTAAAATCAAAGGCTTAATTTTTATACAATTTGTTATAAGGGGTTCTTACTTAATATTCAGATCCCTGATGTACAGTATTTTATATTTGACACTCATACACTATAAAAAATTATTTTTCGAAGTTGTAAATAAAACAGATTATTTGTTACGTTGCCTTTTCTTTGTAATTGTTTGTGAAATTTAATAGCAATTTCAGATTGAAAATTATTTCTACACCATTTTTTAAAATATACTTGCACTATTGCAAAAATAGAAAATCTGTATTATGCCCTTTTGAATTACAAACAGTATATAGCAGTATATTATGATCGGATAAAGTAGTTGCCTACTGCATGATCAGAATTCAATCCACAAGCACTTTCTGCTACTGGTAGGTCATTTTAAAGTGGCACATTAACTGAAACTCTTCATATGTCAGATGTTCTCCACTCCGGCTGTATATTTCCAAACATAATGCTTTGTTCTGGCCTTGGAATTCATAATCAGAGCGACAGTGCTGCTGTTTTGGTTCTCACATGCGAGAGCTTGGATGAATGGGAATGGGAGGCAAGAGATGGCAGAGGACCGATGGGTTGGTGAACAGAACAAGAACAGAGACGAAGGAGATTTGCAGTGCATTGCAAAACAGCAAAGAGCAGCAGCAGTGACACAGGGGGTTATAAATAGATCTCCATATATAGAGCCAGAGGCTACCTGGCTGGCGGAGGGCGAGCGCTCGCTACAGTAATCACACATGATTTATACCTGGTCCGGTGAGGTGCCACGATTCTGCACCTGAGTTCTGCCACATGTGGTGTCAATTATGTGATTAAAGATCAGACGGTGGCTGTGTTTACATAGACGTCAGTAATATGACCACAGACAATATTTTGGATATAAAAATTGCTGTAATAAGGCATGGGGAACATTTTTTTTAATTGTGTAATTTTATTTAAGACATGTAGACACTTTAATCGGGCTATAACTCTCTATTTAGTTTGTGAGCGACTGGCAGCATATGGTAGTCAAAACATTTCATGGCACATGCTTTACATTCCTCATATACAGTCATTAATCAGACCAAAGCATGAGCGTAAATGGGAAATCTGAATGAAACCGTTGTACAAACAACCCATGTAAACGATTCACAACCTGTGTAAACAACTTAATCAGTATGTCGTCATAGAATAAATGCAGAATATGTAAACCGTGAGTTGTGAATGAAACTGAGACATTTATTCGAAAATAGTGCTGCTGTTCCTGTGAAACATTTTTATAATAATAAACATAATAATAATAAATATTTTTTACTTTTAACAATTTATATTAGACAAGATTTCTTAATTTATAATAATATTATTGCCTACATGAAATGATTAATTATGTAATAAACTGAACAAAAATATTGTGATAAATGACTGGTTCATGGCTGTACACATCTTTTTCAGGATTAAGATGGGACCTACTTGAAAAAAGTCTGTAGGCATTCTGTCGTGAATAGAAAAGCACACTGTCATGGTACATTGTTGCAGGGAAAACGCAGGAGACACGAGTAATCATAAACCGTCTTTATATGGAAAACCAGGGGATTCCAACATATAAGCTGAAGCAAATGCACAAATCAACTAGTTTGACCCGACAGCACGGAAGAACAAACAGGACTTAATACACAGGATATTAACCAACACCGGGTGGCAGTAACAGTCATGAAACTAACAAGATCAGTGGAAAAGACTCATATAGTGGAAAACCGGAAACAAAGACGGTAAACAGAAAACACAAGTCCAAACCACTGACCATTACCCCCCCCAGGGTCTCCGGCAGGGCGTCCCACGCCGTAACTATCCACCGGGAGGGGTCGCCCTGGAGTTGGTACCGGACAGAGACACGAGCCTCCAGGCGATCAGGTAGCTCAGGGGGCCCTGGCCATAGCAGGGAACTAAGGAGTCCTGGCTGGCAGGGAGCATTAGGAGGCCATGGCGGAGCCGTAACTCAGGATGGCTTTGGCGAGCAGGAGCTTAGAGCTGTGGCAGAGTCAGGGAGTTTAGGTGCATGGAGGATCAGAGACTCGGAGCCCTGGGCGAACATGGATCTCTGGGAGCATGGCCTCGGCACTTGGCCCGGCCTCTCGTCCGGGACCTGTTGCCCTCCCTGGGCTTGACTTGGGGACTGGAGCCTTCTCTGGGATAAACTCTGGGACTGGAGCCCTCTCTGGTCTAAACTCGGGGACTGGAGCCCTCTCTGGGCTGAACTCGGGGACTGGAACCCTTCTCTGGGCCAAACTCGGGGACTGGGGGGGGTACCCCTCACTTTTGGCTAGGACTCTCGGTGACTGGAGCCCTCCGTGGGCTAAACTCGGGAACAGGAGCCCTCGGTGGGCTAAACTCGGGAACAGGAGCCTTCCGTGGGCTAAACTTGGGAACAGGAGCCCTCACTGGGCTGGAAGTGGGAACTGCAGCCCTATCCTGAAGCTGGTCTGGGGCTAGAGCCATCTCTCAACTCTGGTCAGAGATAGAGCCTACACTGGAGTGATTCTGGGGCTTGGAGCCACACTGGGCGAGCTCTGGGGCTGTGAGCGGACAACCTACATCTTTCAACTTTTTACTTCTCCTCTACCTCCTCCTTTGGTTGAGACATCCGCGGCCAGCGGCTTGACAGTAGAGATTTCCGTCGGGCTTGAGCGAGCGGCACCCCGAACTGACTTTGGAGCATCCACGAACTTGAGTGGGAGCACGGCCGGTTGGCTTTGATGGCAGCTGGTTCTGGCTCGGGCCCCGGCCACTCCCCATACACTGGAAGATCCCTTCCCTTCCCTAGTCCCTGGTTGTCCCTTGGAGGTCCACAGTCTATGGTAGTTGGCCTGACCAGCACGATTGATGTGCAGCGAAGCAGCAGAATTCCAGGCGTACTCAAAGAGGGGAGATGCTCGGCGGGCTAAGGCGAAACCAAGCAGCTATTTTCCATCTCCAACGGAAGAAAAACAGGAAAACAAAAAAACTTTGAAAAACGGAAAACAAACACGTGGAGAGGGGGCGCCGCTGACTGTTCTGTTTTGGTCGGATCCTCTTCACGGTACCGTCGTTGCCAGAAACCCGCAGGAGGCACGAGTAATCATAAACCGTCTTTATTGACGAAACACAGGGGAGATTCCAATATAGAAACTGAAGCAAACGCACAAACTCAACGAGTTGACCAGACAGCAAGGAAGGAACAAACAGGAATGTAAAAACACAGGATAATTAACAAACACAGGTGCCATGAATCATCATTAAACTAAACGAGAAGAGGAAAAAGACCATATATGGAAAACCAGGAACAAAGACAGGGGTAAAAAAAGTCCAAAACAACACTGACCCACGACCAAACACTTTCTTCGTTTATTATGTTTATTTTTTTATTTTTTAATTTTTATTTTATTTTATATATACATACATACATGCAGATAAATATCCTATATAATAGACACACTGGTATAAGAAATACAGTGGGTATCGAAAAGAATCACCCCCCTTTAAATTAATCACATTTTGTTGCTTTGCAGCCCTATAATGAAGATGGACACCATTTTGTTTTATCATGCTGTATTTACTCTGTGCAACTTAGATAACACCACGACTAAGATATAACACCAACATGTCAAAAATAAATAAATAAAGTAAAAACCAGAATCACTGAGTTGGAAAAAGAATACTGCCAAATTCTTGAGGAAAATCTGCTGCCCTCTACCAGAAAGTTGCCAAAGCAAAAAAAAGAAAAGGAATAAAAGAATTAAAGCACAGTTTGGTTCAACAACTCCAACTGCTATTGAGATGAATGGGAATGCTAACGGATAGCTCTCTCCGGGTATGTCTTTTTAATTACACTTTTTGTGAATGTATCTATATTCACTATCTATAATTCTTTTGTAGCTCTTCCAGTTTTCAGATAGTCACTCTTTAGAGAACTTGATCATATTATTTTGCTCCTCGTACAGTATTTTCTGTTTCCTGCTGTGATTTATTTGAGAAGGTGTCCGGGGATGCTGTGAGTCTGTAAGAGGGGTCACCCTCACGCCCCTGCCTGACACCCCTCCACACTACTCTACCAGACCTCACAATCAACCCATTGTTCATGCGGTCAATGTTGCAAAGGAAAAGGTAAGGTATGTGTGTGTGCGCACAAACTGTGTTCTGAAGCCTGCAACAAGCCCAGTCAGACTCTGATCATAAGCTTGAGGTTTTTAGGAAATGATGACTCTAGAAATAAAATATAACAGATTCCATTAACAGAGACAAAACAGCAATAATGAACCATTGGTTAATCAATGATGATTTACTTATTTTGTGTTGAAGTGGATTTTTATTTTTTTGTATCTAAAGAAATTATCATTTTAAATGATACTTTAAAATATAATTCTGTACTGTTTGTTCATCTGCAATTTATATTATATTTTCTTTCTTACATGGTACAAAACAAATTAAAAAAACAAGAATGAGTTTTAAATGACTAAAAGTGAGACATGAAACATTTGAAATGAAATTACTTGTGGTTTAAAGAGTTCAAATGGAGCACATGAATACTTTTATGAAGATCTTTTTGAGCTTAATATGGAAGTTTGTATGGAAAATAGTAGCATTATCATTTTCAAAAATACCGAAATACTGTAAAATGAAAAAAATTTATAAATTTTTACATACCACCTTATATATCTTTAAAATGTTGTGCTGTGTGTGAGAGAGAGAGAAGAGAAGAGAGAGAGAGAGAGAGAGAATATAAGACAAAAAAAGTATGTGAAAAGTATTTTATTTTACATACATATAGTGTGTGTGTGTGTGTGTGTGTGTGTGTGTGTGTGTGTTTGGTGTTTATCTATACTGGCGATATATATACAGTTGGTACGGAAAGTATTCAGACCCCTTTAAATTTTTAACTCTTTGTTATATTGCAGCCATTTGCTAAAATCATTTAAGTTATTTTTTTTTTTCCTCATTAATGTACACACACAGCAAAAACAAAACCCCATATTGACAGAAAAACACAGAATTTTTTGACATTTTTGCAGATTTATTAAAAAAGAAACTGAAATATCAGATGGTCCTAAGTATTCAGAACCTTTGCTGTGACACTCATATATTTAAACTCAGGTGCTGTCCATTTCTTCATGATCATCCTTGAGATGGTTCTACACCTTCATTTGAGTCCCGCTGTGTTTGAATATACTGATTGGACTTGATTAGGAAAGCCACACACCTGTCTATGTAAGACCTTACAGCTCACAGTACATGTCTGTGCAAATGTGAATCATGAGGTCAAAGGAACTGCCTAAAGTCTCAGAGACAGAATTGTGGCAAGGCTCAGATCTGGCTAAGGTTACAAAAAAATTCTGCTGCACTTACGGTTCCTAAGAGCACAGTGGCCTCCATAATCTTTAAATGGAAGACGTTTGGGACGACCAGAGTCCTTCCTAGAGCTGGCCGTCCGGCCAAACTGAGCTATCGTGGGGGGTTGAGCCTTGGTGAGAGAGGTAAAGAAGTACCCAAAGATCACTGTGGCTGAGCTTTAGAGATGCAGTCGGGAGATGGGAGAAGTTGTAGAAAGTCAACCATCACTGCCGCCTTCCACCAGTTGGAGCTTTATGGCAGAGTGGTAAGACACGTGAAAGCCCGCATGATTGCTAAAAACACTGCATGACTCCACGATGTGAGAATAAGATTCCTTCTCTTGGTCTGATGAGACCAGATAGAACTTTTTGGCCTTAATTCTAAACGGTATGTGCGGAGAAAACCAGGCACTGCTCATCACCTGTCCAATACAGTCCCAACAGTGAAAGCATGGTGGTGGCAGCATCATGCTATGGAGGTGTTTTTCAGCTGCAGGGACAGGACTGGTTGCAATCGAGGGAAAATTAATGCGCAAAAGAGAGAAAGGACTATGCAGTTACCTATCTTAGGAAAGTAGCACCAGAACGTAAATGCCTTTGATTTTCCGTCACTTTCAAAATATTATACTAGTTTATTCACAATGTTGAATCTCCCTGACAAAATGTGAGACTCGGTACAAAAAGAATACAAGTGTCATTGTAGCAACGCCCCTTCTGCCCGTCATCGAGTGTGTCTGTGTGTGAATACCTGGACAAGTCGTTTTATGCAGCACACGGCATTTGCGGTGAACAGCATTTAAGAACAGTTTGGTACATCATTGTAAAGACAGAACAGCTTAACTGCAGGGCATAATCTCAGTTTATCCCTCCCCTAAGAGAACAGAGATCTGCAGCCTGCGCCAGTGCACCGTTCAGGATGAGGGGTGAGAACAGAGACAAAGGGGAAGGAAAACAGGAAAAAGTGCAGTGGTTAGTATGGTGGGGAGCGTCCACTTGATGGGTTGAAAAAAATTAATGTGAGCTTATGTGGGGAAATGAGCCTGAGGCCTGCGTTTTTCGGTCTCTGTGGTTCTCCTCTCGTTCACATCGTCCGCCCCTCTACAGCTTCAGGAAATCATCACAAGATCTGCAAGAGAAGAGTAGGGTTGGGTATCGTTTGAATTTTATCAATTCCAATTCTGTTTCGATACTATTGCGATTAAAAATGAGTAAAAAAAATCAATCATTGTTATGCGGTGGGTTCTTTTTTTGCACACCATTTAGTTGCAGCTGCATAACCATGAACAAAAATCAACAGGCGCATAAAAACATACTCCTTTAAGAGCTATTTGGGTAAAAATAGATCTGCATGATTATTTATTAGTTTCCCCCCCCCCCCCAAATGGAAGTTGTGGTTCTCTCATGATTCTGAAGAAGAAACATTAGACAACTAAACAAAATCACATGTAATTTATGAATGAATGATTCAATGACTCACTCAAGATGTACTTGTTTCATTACTGGATGAATCTGCATTCTTGAACGAATCTCTTGTATGATTCAAAGACAAATACATTCTAACAGCCCCTTTTTACCACACATAATGTAATCGATAATCTTTATTTGAAGTGTCAAATTACTTTCAAAAGGTGATTTACTCTACCGTACATATCGTACACACAGTTTATATCTGAATTATAAACTTTTATCCCAGTACTTCTGCGATTTGAATGTTTGTAACAGAAATAATGATACTGTGTGGTTGAAAGACTGTGAAGCTGTTTCATTCATGACAGAAAGCTGCTCTCTTTAGGTCAATGGCAGTGCGAACGCAGATTTAAATGTTCAAATCACACTGATGTGATCGTACCCTGAATGTACAAACCAAGTGATCACAACGTTGTGATCGCACATGCAAAAGGTTGAGGAATAAAACATTAAAGGGGTCATATGGTGATTTTCACTTTTCCTTTCTCTTTGGAGTGTTACAAAATCTTGGTGCATAAAGAAGATCTGTAAAGTTTCAAAGACTAAAGTCTCAAAACAAAAGATATATTCTTTATCAAAGTTAAGACTCAGCCACGCCCCCCTAAAACAGCTCATTCTAACACGCCCCCACATCTACGGCACACACCAAACTGTCACACAGAGCGCCGCCGTCATGTTGTTGTGTGTTGTGTGTGTGTGTGTGTGTATTAAAGAGCCTGCGGCAAAATGATTCAACTGCTTTGCCAGAGTGAAACACTAACGCCCCCCGTATCAAGTGTTAGAAGAGTGAAGAGGTCCTGAGAGGAGCACGGCTTGATTTGTAAAGGAAGCACGTGGAGTTCAGAATTAAGAGCTGAGACCTGCAGTCTATACTGACTGTGGGAAGAGCTTTTTCATGTCTGAACACACACACACACACACACAAACAGCATTCATCTGCTCCGGGTCTCATAGAAATAGCATGACAATCAAATGTCACTCAGTATTTGTGCATCAAGGGATCCATACGGTTTGTGTCATGAACACCCATACACACAAATAAAACAAAACAAAAATTTAAAAATTAAAAAAAAAATACAATTAAAGGCTTTGGGGCAGATTTGTCAACAGTGACATAAAGCCATTTACTGTAGTTTCATTTCTAAAAATGCTGTTCTTTGAACTTCTTTCTATTCCTCCAAGATTCCCTGGGGGGTGGGGGGGGGGGGGGGTGGGGGGGGGGGGGGGGTGGGGGGGGGGGGGGGTGTGGGGGGGGGGGGGGGGGGGTGGGGGGGGGGGGGGGGGGGGTGGGGGTTGGGGGGTGGTGGGGGGGGGGTGGGGGGGGGGTGGGAGGGGGTGGGGGGGGGGGATATTTTCCACTTTGATCACAGGAATAAATTACATTCTAAAATCTATTAAAAAAAACGTTCATTTAAACTGTAATAATATTACCGTTTTTACTGTATTTTTTCTCAAATAAATGCAGCTTTGGCGAGCATAAGAAAAAATCTTACTGACCCTACAGTTTTGAACATTAGTGTAGCTCAAGAAACAAAGCAGAACATATAGTTACAACTGAATATATATAGTATATTTGTGACTACTACATGTCTCCAAATGAACGCAAACCATCTCAGATGTCACATTGATATAATTTCACATATATTTGGTCATTACAGATGTCACTCAGTTACACTGGGATGCAGTTTAAGCAAATATTGAAGTATATGTAACCC
>JADLZN010004634.1:0-25000 GCA_018155175.1 Sinocyclocheilus anophthalmus
CAATACCTGAATTTGTTTCTCTGATGTGGAGAATGTTTCTGGCTGAGGAATGTATGGTAACTGAAAACATAAGCCCTGTGGGGGTTCGGTATGTCATGTGTGGACATAAGATGTGGAAGCTTGTGGCAGTTCTCTTAGTGGACCACTACCAAACATTTAGGTTGCTTGTTGTAGAATTCAATCTTGTAGTGTTGTAGCGAGTTATCATTGGAATATGAACAGTAAAGCTAGGCCCTAGTCTTTTGATATGTTTTCTATCTTTTTTTAAGGATTGGTTTGCTCAAATTTGTATGCTGTCACTCGTAGATTTTTTTGTACAATCAGTGTCGCATTTTCCATACAAGTTTCGATAACACTTTACAGTAAGTAACATGCCTTAGGCTAATTAACATGAGCTAATAAGAAAAAATATTTCTAAAACATTTAATCTTAGTTTGTTAATTTCAACATTTACTAAAACAAATCAAAAGTTGTTAATATTACTGAATGGACTTCAGCTAACTTAAATTAATAACGAATAGCTGTATTTTAAATGACGATTAATAAATACTGTAACAAACTGATAATTGTTAGTTAATGCAATACCTAATGTTCCGTAATGGGACCTTTTTGTAAAGTGTTACCCAAGTTTTTGTGACAAGTTACATTTTACAGTAACAATATTCATCGTTTAATACTGTTTATTTAATATATTTTAATAAATACAGTAAAACTGTAAAATATTGAACCTAAATGAATAAACCTATAAGAATGATTTATGTACTGTATTTTAGAGCTGCTGGGATGGAAATGATAAAAAAAAAAGTAGTTCTGGCTGTGGGCAGCGTGAAGCTGAAGGTTTGTGTTGGCAAAACTACAGGAAATATTTATTTGTTCATCTGCGCTGATAAAATGTTGTGTATCCATATCTACACCACATTTATCTGTGCAATGCCAGAGCACAACCAAAACAATGTTCTTCTGTAAGACTGCTGGAGGGCCACAAGTTACGTAGTGTAGCTTTAAGATGGTATGTTACCCATATGATCACTGTTTTTATTGACATGGTGACTGGCTAGTGGTGAGAACGATTTGTTCAGGTGAACATTTGATATGCAAACCATCAAGGTTGCTCACGCAGATCTCCATATCGCAGTGGGCCACAATGACTTTGGAGATTTGTATTTTGTACCTCCCTAGAGTTTGCAATATGAAAGGTGTAACGTTTTTACCTCACAAAAAAGAGGTGCCGCCCATTGACTTATTTGAGCCTGTTGACCTGAAAATATGGCAGGAATAGTGAGGATCATGCTTATGTTGGAAGACTGACTAGCTGTGAGTTGTAGTTAAAAGATAAAATGAAATGTTGATATTGATGTTTACGGTGTCTCTGTGAGTGTGTGTATCTTTATGTGCGTGACTCCGGATAAACAAAGTAAATGGGAATCCACAGGAGAGTGTGGCTCATGCTAATGATGACTGTTTAATTGAAATTAGTAAAGAGACAGCAGCTTGTATTACAGCTCCCTGCCTCTCTCTTCACCTCCTTCTCTCTCTGTTTTGTCTGGGACGTGGCTTGGGCTGCAATAGTAATTATCGTTCAGTCCAAGGGGGGAAGAGCTTAGAACTGCTGGTTTCGATGGCTGCCTTTGACTCCTTGGGAAGTTTTCAAGTCAAACAAGCCTATTCAAAATCGCAGCTGCTTAACACCATCATTATTCCCCATCAAATGGAGGCTCAGAGGCTGTTTGCACATCCATGCTTGGCATCACCACAAACATTTTAACAGGGAACTATGAAAATTATATTCATCGATTTCTTTCGGTTGAGCCTTTAGTGTTTGACTTGCGGTGGGGAATAAAATCGCTATTTTACAATGGTACACATGCACAGAGAGTTTATTCCAGCATTTATGTTGCACAACCAGTTTATTCACCATTTGAAGGTTATTTGACTGAATCATGAAGTTGTAATACAATGAATAAGAGCTAGTGTACCAATATGTAAATTCTGTATGTGATTATGGATTCAATTCAGGGTGGAAGGAATATAAAAAGTCAGTCAGAATATTTCTGTGGTGATTTTAAACTAGTTCAACTAAAGTCAAGCTACACTTTAAAAAAATAATTAGCTGCACTACAAGTTACAAACAAAAATTTGCAACCCAGGCTCATTGGAAAAACATGCCTCTACATACATTTTTGCAAAACTCCAAAAATGTACCTATGCATACAGTTCACTCCAGCTGAAATAAACAGCAGTGGCATTAAAACACCAGTAATTTTTATTTGTTATGATTACATTGGTAGATTATCAGTTAATAAAGACCATTTTCATGTGGTTAATTCAACAATATTGTTGTCTAAAAAAAATGTTAATTACATTTCTGACCTTTATATCACATATCCAGCTCCATATGTTTGACTTTTGTGCCTTTAGTAAACTTGCTTGGTAGCTCACCTGGTACAGCACTGAACTTGTGAAACATGAGTCACAATAACAAGGCTATAATGACAGGTTGCTTCAGCAAATTTGTTTTTACTCACATTTACATTACACTATCGGTTAGGTTTAGTGTAGCTGGCAAGTTATTTTCAAACACCATTAATCTATGCCATTCACCAGATATTTCATTTCTGAACTGCCATGATGCATACAACAACCAACATAATAAAACGCACAAATAAGTGCAAGATGTAATGTAATATGACAGAAATATGACCACAGGCATGTTCTTCCAACGAGCCTGGTTTGAAAAGTTGCTAAATACACTGAAGAGAGTGCAGTACATCTTAAAATATTCAATTATCTAATGACATAATAGATCACTTCATTGGAACCATTTTTGAGTTCTTAATATATTCAGTTGTTAGATGTCATTAAATGTGAACCTAAAGTCAAAAACAGTAATGAAAAACTGCATTTAAATACATATTTAGCTTTAGATGGAGGTTGATTTGGCCATTGTTTTGAATCAGTTCATTAAATTAAATTGTCTGAATAAAGTGATTTTGTAGAATGAATCAGATGTTACATTTAATCAATGTAACTGATTAAATGCTAATGTGGGCTATTCATATTTCACCTGAAATAAGGACATTGTAAACAAGGGATTGAAACGAATATAGTTAACTACTAGCTACTATACGCGTCTTTCTATTAGAAAAATTGTTCTTTGAACAATCGATATATGAATGCAAGATTGGAAACCTGCAGATGTAAATTTTTAAAGCAAATGAGAGTATTTATGAGACACTTGACTGCCGAATGGAGAATATGTGCATGGTGAAGATAACTTCTGTTATGAGACCATCAGAAACAGTTTGTTTCAATTTACATAACAAATGTATACATTTGAAAGTGATGTTTCAGGTCTGTTGACTTGCATTGTTCTCATGAAGAAAGATTCTGCAGATGAATATTGGCATGAAACATCTGCACAAATGATTAATTTGCTGAAATGAGAAAAATCACAGGACAGGTTCAGCTCAATAACGAGAAAGAGATGAACTTTCATATGAATCTTTTCTTTGATGTCTGCGCGTGAAGCTACGCAGTCACACAATTGGTCATTTTCTTTTAATGACTGATAATTTTATGTAACTTCAGCTTGTCATTTATATAGTATTTAGCAAAGCAAAACAGATGTAGGTCTGTTTATGCTGCGGTTGATTTTTGCACGATCCTGTAGTAATCGAAGCCAAATCGAGTTTTTTCTTTTGTTTGACATTGCTGTGCACAAACTATAAACTGTAGATTCATTAAAGCAGACATGACTAATGATGTCTACATTTCGTTATGCACAGCTTTATTGTCCTGTGGCATGTTCACACAAGGTCAAATGCAAGATCAAGATATAAAATGTGTGGAGTATGTTCTTAATCGTGTGTTTGCAAGCTTACGGTCACTTTATATGACTATAAACAGCCTGGCTCTTTTTCAATCCAATTTCTTATATCAGTGTTTATATAACAAGCAACAGAGATGACAATGTGAATGAATTTATTATTCAATTCCATAGTAACAGATGTGGGTTGGAAAAAAATAATGCATTTTCTTAAATGTTATTTTTGACCTTTTTAAGTAAACATGCTGTAGGTTGTGGGTGGATTATATGATTACTTCATTATTTATATGATTATAAAAACATATCTATGACATATTGTCTAGACACATTTTTAATGACATTGTAGGCCTAAATATTTGACATTTTGAAGAGTATAGGTCAGTTTTATATGAATGTTGGCTTCATAGTCAAGCCAGTGTAATTACTTGCCATCTGAAATTTAGTTTGGTTATTCATAAGATGTTTTCAGGGAAATTTTTCTTCCAGGTAACCATGACATTGTTATTTGTTGAGGACAAATACACTTAAAAATATCCCACTGCTTGGAAACGAGAATTCAGGTTTGTCATACCCAGAGTAAGCAAACAGATTTATTCAGATTTGCTCCCGTGTTTTCAAGAGCCTTTTAGTGGTGTGCTTACCATGCAGGGCTTGGAGCAAATGGATGGCCGTCGAAAAAAATGCTTTCATCCACTGCAAGGAACGTGCGGGAGTGCGTAAGATGAAATGGCCTATCATTGTCAGCGGGATCCAGCACCTGCAGCCATTGCACGTTGAGCTAATTTCACCAGAAAAAAAAAGAGTTTGCTATTCATCCAAAGCAGATATCCAAAGGAAAAGTCGACTGTAGAAATAACACCATAGCTCTTTCCTCTGACAGGATGGAAATCAAAATGAAAGCTCTGTTTTATATGGTGGGAATTCAGGCAGTTTTTGTGGGGGATGAATTTCGCTTTCCCCCGTGCACTTACTCAATCTCTCGATATGAATAACACATTGTTGCACTGAATTGTGCCAGCACAAACAAAACAGCGAGAGGAGGAGGGGACTTTCAGTACCATTGTTTATATCACTCAAAAAGACGTTAAACAAACTCAAGATTGATTCTGCATTTGGTTGGATTTGAACAGATGACCCAAGCATTACTGGAAGCGGAGGGCAGTATATGGGATATTAGACTCAGAAGCCGCAGCTCTTATGAACTCTTTCAACAGTGACACATGAGCGATGAAAGCTGGAGAAAAAGTAAGCCTCATAAAACATAACCCCGCTCTCCTCTCAGCGACCCTGTCTATCCGGTGACAGACTGAGGAAATCTCATTTCCTCTCCCCAGGTCTCCCTGCTGCCTATTTTCATAAAGTTATGAGTCACCGTTCAGACTGGGTTTCTCGTGCACTCGCCCCCTTGTGGGGACACCATTTGGTTGATCCCTTAGGACTGGATTAGAAGTATTATATGTCACAAGATACAATGTAACTAGACATTGTAGTTGCTGTCACCAGTTATAATTGTAACCGAAATTTATTGATAATAAAATATTCATAATAATTGCCACTATTTATTATCAGTGTTATATACTATGGATTACCACATATTACAAGCACGATTAGTTAAAACCAATGTTTACCCACATTTAGGTTGTACTACACATAAAGATCTTTAAACAAAAAAACAAGCAAGGGGTTACTATTATATACTTACATATACACTATTACCTAGATACTACTCTAAATACAATTAAATTACATATTCGATGTTAATTCAATATATATATAATTTCTTTTAATATATCTCAATAATATTTAAATGTTATGCAATATTTAGTCATGTTTATATTTATAACATTTTTGATTACAACAAACCTTGAGAATACACTATCTAGTACCATTATTCGGTGTCTAAACAGACAAATTAGTCAGACCCAAGGTAAAAGATCTCCAGTAATGGAAAGCCTGTAGTCAATTAGTCAGCCTTAAGTGGCACATACATGGATGTAAAATAGATCGATGGTTACAATGAACGGACAGCTTATATAAAAAGTTTGCTACAGAATCAATAACAAGGCACTGCTATGCCACTGAACGGCAAGCATCCCGCAGACAGTCCTCTCTGCTATAACGCTCATAACTGCGGTGTATCATTCTCTTGCACCACAGCACGAGCCACTATAAACAACAGACAGACAGCGCTCACCCAAAACATGCTCCATCCATTCATCTATGGCTCTGCTACGGAGACAGGGTGGAGAAACGCGTCCATGAGAAATTAGCGACAGAAAACACCGGACATTGTGCCTAAATCTGGCTCCTGTTTTCCCTCGCCTCGAGCTCTGTGCGCACACACACACACCCACCACAAACACACACACACACACACGCACGCCACTCACGCACACACACACGCACCCACACACACACACACACACACACACACTACACACACCCACACCACACACACACCCACATACCACACACACTCACACGCATCAACACACACACACACACACACTCAACCGTACACACCCACACACACACACACAACACACACACACACGACAACACACACACACACACACACACAGCACACATCCACACACACACACACACACACCACAAACACACACACACACACACACTCACACACACACCACACACACACCCCCACACACACCACACACACACACAACACACACAACACACACAACACACACATCAGCGCAACGCAACAAGCAGTAAGAAACATACTATTTTGGTTATCTTATACTATAGATCACATAATAGTCAATTCAATTATAATATATTTCAATATTTATTCACCGTTCATACACTAGTCCTCGGTTTACTGTTGTTATATATAAGGCCCCAGTGTTGTGGGGGTAACGCATTACAAGTAACGCGCGTTACGTAATCAGATTACCTTTTTCAAGTAACTAGTAAAGTAACAAACTACTTTTTAATTTACAAGAGAATATCAGAGTTACTTTTTCAAATAAGTAACACAAGTTACTTTTTTTTCTCCAATTTATTGACTGACAGCTCTGGTGTTGCCATGTTGAGAGAAATCAGAAGATGTTATTGTAGTTCTAAAATAAATATGAAATGCATGAATTCATCTTACTCACACACACAAAAAAACAGATTCGGTTTTCCTCAAAATGAATAAAAATAATGCACTCAGAATATGACGCAAACCTGCAAAAATTAAAATGTTAAACAACACAAATATCCTTAATGTATTTAATCCCATTCTATTAACCAAATGTCTTTGCTTCTGACCTTCGATGAACCAGTTCAAGCGTACTAATAAGCACAAATTACTCTAGAAACATTTGTGTGTTTTTTTTATTGCTGAAGTGTGTTGAAATTTCTTCTTATGCATTCTACTGTACGGACTTAAATTTGCTTTCACTTCAGCCTGAGGCTTATTCGTTTCATTTTTGGTGTGAAAGGCTTTTATATTTTCCAAAAATAGAACTTTTTTATTTTAAAAACAAACAAGCCAGCCCTGTCCAGATTTAAAAAGTAACGCAAAGTAACGTAACGCATTCGATTTCCATAAAAAGTAACGTAAGTAGTTACTTTTTTTAATGGAGTAACGCAATACTGTAACGCAATACTTTTAAAAGTAACTTTCCCCAACACTGTATACGAGTTAAAAAATCCTGACGTTAAATAAAATAAAAAAAATTCACTATAAAAAATAAAATAATGGTTAATTAGTTGTCTGCTTGTAACATTTACTGTATACAACATTAATGGTATCGTTAAATGCTAGAATATTAATTCCAACGTAATAAAGCAGAATGCGTGTGATGGGACTACGTTACTGGAAACGTTTTTCAATACTTTTTTGGTTTTGTGTAAAAATAGAACTGTGTAGATTTATTACATTTATAACAACAAATAACTTCCTCTATCTGAGGTTAAATTAATTAGTATGTTTAAGTGAACATCTAATTGAATGTTCACTAAAGTTACATTATGTTAAGGGTCCCTATTAGGCGTGTCTAAAGTTTTTCCTTTCTCTTTGGAGTGTACAAGCTGAGTGTGCATAGATAAGATCCCTGAAGTTTCAAAGACTAAAGTCACAAACCCAAAGAGATATTCTTTATCAAAGTTAAGACTGTGCCACGCCCCTCTAAAACGGCTCGTTCTAACACGCCCCGCACATGTCTACGTCACTATGTTGGAATATTTGCAAAATGCGCCCAAATGTGCACGCAAAGAAAGAAGCGTGGTTTCAGGAACAGCATTAGTGTTGACGCAGCATGTCAGGGAGATGCTGTGTGTTTCTAGGCGAACGCAAAAGCACTTTATTTGACCTTCCGAAAATAGATGAATTTAGGAATCTTTAAGATCACTTACAAAAGAACAGCAATGCATTTTATGGACGCCCATTTCGTGAACCTAGGAGAGGAGGTCATTCTGACTTTGCTTATGACAATCTGGCGCTTCTGCATCGCTATGTTTTTTTATTTAAGTATTTGCTATTGACTGTTCAAATTCAGAGTTTTGCGCATTGTGTGTGTGTGTGTGTGTGTGTGTGTTGAGAGAGAGAGAGAGAGAGAGAGAGAGGGGGGGGGGCACATCAATGAATCAGCTGTCTTAACCGTGGCTTTTGTACTGCAAACACATACCAGCTTCAACACTGTGTCTATCGCGCGACTCTGTTCCCCTTTCAGCTTGACGGATGGTAAACTACTACATGTATTTACTGTCCTTTCCCATTTTATTTGGGAAACTGAAGCTCGCGATTAGGGAGGGCGTTTACATTTCCGACACATGCCTTGTGTGTTTCGGTCCAATCAACAATGCACTGGGTCTGGCCATCAGAGCAGACCTTGTCGGAAGGAGGTACTTTGTGAAAACTAAGCGTTTGTAAGAGGCCCCCCCCGGGGGCAAGAGGACCTACAATATAGGTACAGTATTTGAAAAATAATGTGTTTTTGAACATTAAAACATGTCAACATATTCTGTTTACACCAAATATGATCGTTAAAAAGCATCAATACCCCTTTACTTTTATTTTGTGTTTCAGCAGGCTATGATGAGCGCTGTAATGCTTGATAATAACCAACGCAGCAGCTTTGAGGGAAATGCAATGGCGACACCTTCTGGACGATTCTGGCGGCATGATATTAACTCATGTTTGCTCGGTGTACGCCCGTCCGTGCAAAGTTCTTAACGTATGTACTACACTGAAAACATGCATGGAGGGCTATACAATCATAATTATTCTAAATAAAGATTTATGACAGGCCCAAATTGCACTGACTGTCCAACAAACCGCAGCAGCTCTACTGTTACTGTACACTGCCATACACTGACAGCGGCGAGAGTTACAGGTCTGTCACCGACATCGCTTTGACTCTGGTAAGACCTGGTCTCACTCCAATTCTGTGTTTAATATGTGTCAGAAACAAGGATTTGCTGTTATATCGTGCATAAGGAAATGGTATACACGCAGCTCTCTATTTGCAATTTGACTACACATGTAGCCTACTGTACACAGCAAACTGTACATGTAAATATAATGATCGCAGAAGTCAAACTAAGTGTTATATAGTCACCTGCATTTCCATGCTTATATGTTATTGTTGGGGATAGGAATCAAGAAGGGGTGTGTAGTCATTGACAATACAATGTCATTCTTTACAACTAAGTTAGCTAGCTAGACAGCATTTTAGGGCATTTGACCTCAGAAACGGCTGTTTTGACATGCTCACTAAATTATTGGACACAGTGATGTTCAAAATGCCTAGAAAGGTTGTTCAACAGGTTTTGAGGCAAAAAACTACAAATGAAAAAAAAAAATGCTGCCTAGGTAGACTGTGAGACACAATGATGCCCACAATGTTGTCTAGGTAGGCAGCTCAATAGGTTTTGAGCCACATCCTCATAAAATTGCAGGGTATCATGACTCATCTTTAGTTTAACTGTCAGATGTGTTGTGTAGGCATGATAGGAAGTATATTTTTGACTGTGTACCACCGTGTTTGAGGACTCTCTCTCAACACACAGAGGACACTTCTGAAAAGAAAAAGGTGAGTAGATACATGCAAGCCTTAAGATTTCTAAATTTAGCCTATTATTTTCATTCTTTTCATTTTTTTTTAAAGATTAAAGTACATTTGCAGTTTGACTATTTCAAGGACGCAGTTGCCTTGAGATGACTTGAGATAAAAAACTAAAAAAAAGGCTTTTGAGAAACAACCCTGCTAAAGTTAAGACCTTTATAATTTTTTATGTACAGAGGTACATATTTATGTATATATCCATGGCCACAAATTAATACATTGTATTAAATAACTCATGATAATATTTGTTTTTATATCTGTTCACATGTCATGTACAGGGCTTATATTTATGTGCTGTCTTTGATGAATATGCTCACTTTTTTTAAAACTATACAAGAGTTCATGATTATGTTTATTTTTTCTTTATGCTTTCTTTCACATGCGCTTTTCGGCGGTTGCTTTTTGTGCTTTTGGAATATTGATCCTAACATTCAAATTTTTTCTTGCAGTTGAGTTTAGATCGCACAATTTGGACTTTTCTTCTCAGAATTTCTAAAATGACTATCTCAGAATTGCAAGATATAAACTCAGAATTGTGATATAAACTCAGAATTGTAAGATATACTATATTAGTATAGAAAAGAGTCTATTGAAAATACAAGTCCTTTGAAATTGCTGGGAAATTTTGTGGCGTCAGTAATGTTGCGTAATAGGATATTGCACATTATATTGAACAATGAAGGTGTGTCATTATAAAATAGTCAAACTCAGAATTGTGAGATATAGGCTAAACTCAGAATTGTGAGATATAGGCTAAACTCAGAATTGTGAGATATAGGCTAAACTCATAATTGAGATATAAACTCAGAATTGCGATATGTAAACTCCATAGCAGAAAGTGTCAAATGTAATCATAAAAAAATATATATTTTTAACATAAATGTACCTATATCCATTCTTTATGCACTGTGGTCGTTGCAACGATTATTTTTGGCTATAACTTGTTTACATATTTCCCTTCTCTGGTTTCCTTACAGAATCACACACCATGGCAGGCCAACTACACCCACCGCTGCTGCTGTCCAGGCAGTGCTGCAGAGTCTTCTCTGTCATTAACTCACAAATTCACAGCAGCTCTGGGCTGGCCACTAAGGACCACTACAAAGTTCTCGTGCTCGGTGGTGGGAGCGGTGGCATAACGATGGCCGCACGTATGAAAAGAAAGGTCGGCGCGCAAAACGTTGGCATCGTGGAGCCTAGTGAGGTATGCTGCAGCAGAGCATTTATAGCTGAACTGCCCCTTTAAGAGACCCCTATTGTGCCTGGCTGTTCTTGAGGTGTCACGCACGTCACATGCTGGGATTCAGGTTTAACAAGTTCCTGCTTAGTCTTCACTGTATGGACATGTACCCTACCATTCAAATGTTTTGGGGTCTGTAATGATCTGTGACACACCCCAAACCTTTTGAATCTTGAGGTACATGATTAAAAACCTTTGCACTGTGTCCCAATGGTCAACATCATCGAATGCACTTTTGAGTCCCATTGCATTACTATCAGCCTATTGGACGTTAGTTGGTGGCAGTGGCCAAAAGTGTTCATCTTCTGACGATCACAGCAAGGTGGATTCCATCAGGGTGACATGGTCACGTCCCAAGTGGCAGATTTGAGCCTAAAACAACATGTCCCAGCAGACCTGGGAACAAGGTAGTTGAGTTGATAGTTAGAAATTAATGTGTCTCAGAGTGTCATGTTGTGTGAAAGAGGAGTGCTTTTCTGCTAGCATTAGTATAGAAAAGAGTCTATTGAAAATACAAGTCCTTTGAAATTGCTGGGAAATTTTGTGGCGTCAGTAATGTTGCGTAATAGGATATTGCTCATTATATTGAACAATGAAGGTGTGTCATTATAAAATAGTCATTGCTGATATGAAGTAACATGAACATGTTGCAGAATTTAAAGGAACATCATGTTATTATTGTTAAATTGCCACATGATCTGGAACGCTCACTTTAATCAAACTTAACCCAGCTTTAGTATTTTTTATCATGTAACCGTTAACTTCTTTTCTTCTCTCAGATTTCCTACGATTATCTGATTGTAGCTCTTGGCCTTGAGCTGCATTATGAAAAGGTATGTTATGAATGTCATTAATAGACTAAACCTTAACTGTATGTAGTGAATGCTTTGACTGGGAGAAGCATTTTTGGCTCCTGTAGTTTTATTATTAACACAGCTTGGGTGTGGTGTTATTTCCGCATCAGTCCAGAGGAAGTGTCCAATCTGAATGGACACTCTTAAAATAAAGGTGCTTAAAAGGTTCTTCATGGCGATGCCATAGAAGAACCATTTTTTGTTCCACAAAGAAGCATTCAGTCAAATGTTCTTTAAAGAACCATTTCTTTCTTGCGTTTTTATAATCTGAAGAAACTTCTTTCGCACAAAGAACCTTTTGTGAAACAAAGGTTCTTCAGATGTTAAAGGTTCTTTATGGATCCATTTATACAAAAAGGTTCTTCTATCTATGGCATCGTGAAGCACCTTTATTTTTTTCTATAGTTAAATAACATTAAACTTATCTTTATGGTCATACATGACATGACACTAACATGCAAAGAATATTTAACAGTATTGTTTTCAAAGAGTAAATTTGGAACAAGAATACTCTGAATGACAGTTTTTCTCAGTCGCTTTGGTACATTTCTCAGATCAGAATTGAAATTCTCAAAACTACTTGTTCAACCTCCATATCATCTAGTCACTTGTGCACATCATAAAACCAGTTTCTCATTCTTTTGAACAAGTTGCGATTGCTTTGGTACATTCATGCAACTGATTATGTAAAGGATCATGTTGCTCAAAATCTATTATATAGTTCTCTGTGCAATAGTCTTACCCCTCAAAACATCTAGTCATTAGTTCATCGTGTAGGCAATTAAATGCAAAATGGTTGATCTAGTTGTCTTAAACTGTCAAGCATATTTTCTACACTTTTCTAATAGACTTTTTGTAAATTCGCCATGAACTGTGCAAGTGAATCTTGACTTTCACTAACTAATGATAAACCAGTTCTCTGAAATAGATCAAAGGTGCATCTCATGAACCTTCAATTGGAAAGCATATATCAGTGTTTCTCAACCCTGGTCCTGGGCGCCCCCCCAGCACTGGACATTTTGTGTGCCTCCCTAATAAAACACACCTGATTCAACTCATTAGCTCATTAAAAGAAACTCCAGGACCTGAAATGGGTGTCAGACAAGGGAACAGCAAAATGTGCAGTGTTGTGGGCGCTCAGGAACCAGGGTTGAGAAGCAATGGCATATTTAGACAGAGGACAATACAGGAGTTACAAATTCTGACAATGGAGTTTCTAATTGTGTATTTTCACCTTTGTGCCCATATTTCTTTTCTTTTCTGTATCGCAATGACACTGTAATGTGTGTGTGTGTTTTGTCAGACCACTAGTAAAAGTGTAACTATTCAGTCTATTTCAATCAATATCCCACATACAGTACTTTTGAAATGGATATATGGCATACAGAAGTGCAGCCTTTTACAGTAACTGCATCCAACTGTTGCCAAGTGTTACAGCAGTAATAATAACAAGTGCAGTTGTTATATTGACACATGGACTAAGCATTTTGACTGTCTTTTGGTGAACAATGACACAGGACTTTTCATTCTGATGGCACTGATATGGTAATTGACATAAATACTTACTTTTGAGAATGAACTAAAGATTTTGAGTAAGTTACAGGCTTTTGCAGGTAATCCATTGTGTGGTGCTGTTTGTATGAATTGTTTTGAGAAATGCACATACTTCTTTGCAAATATTAAGGATGCACCAAAGCGACTGAGAAAAACTGTAATAAAAACCAAAGTTAAAAATGATCCTGACTTAACAATTTCTTGTGTGAGGTTTGATGAGATTTTCTTCTCAAAGTTGTCAATCTAATTGATTTCATTCTGCTGATTACAGATCAAGGGCCTGCCTGAAGGGTTTGAACATCCCAAAATCGGTTCAAACTACTCTGTGAAAACAGTGGAAAAGACATGGAATGCCTTGAAGAACTTTAAGGAGGGCAATGCTTTGTTCACCTTCCCAAACACTCCCGTCAAATGTGGAGGAGCTCCTCAGAAAATCATGTACCTCTCTGATGCCTTCCTGAGAAAGGTTCATTCTTAATCTTTGAAATCCCCCAAAATTTGTTACAATCATGATTTTATGTATAAATATACTGTAATATGTACATAAATAATCACCTTTTATTTATACACTTACAAAAATATAATGTTGTTACTATATTTTTGGACATGTATGATAGTAAAACCATGATTCTTGGACAAATACCATGATAAAACCATGTTTTTGGCCATATATCATGGTGACACCAAGTATTTTGGACATGTATCATGACAATACTGTGTACTGTGGACACAAACAAGTGGTAATACCATGGTAATACCATGTTTTTTGGCCATATATCATGGTAACACCATTTATTTTGTACATATGCGTACCATGGTAATACCTACATTTTGTGGACTGAAATCAATGTTTTTGAGAAACGAAGGTAATAACGTTTTTGGGGTATATGTCATGGTAACACCATCTATTTTGGACATGTACTATGGTAATACCATATTTTATACATTAAAAGAGTAATACCATGTTTTGGCCACATATCATGGTAAAACAATATACCATGGTAATACCATATTTTGTGGACCGAAATAAAGGTAATACCATGTTTTGGCCATATATCATGGTAACACCAATGTGTTTTGTATAATGGCAATACCATGTTTTGTTCACATGAACAAGGGTAATTGCATGTTAATTGGGCATATATCATGGTAAAACCATGTTTTTGTTTGTGTACCATGGTAATACCATGAAATTACTCAAAGTAGCTTGGAGTACCATGTAAATACCATGGTGAATATGGTAATCATTCAGTACCAAAATATTAACATGGTACTGCCACAGTACATTTACAACTCAATAATACTGAAAAGAGATGACAATATTTTTTAAACAATGTTATTTTTTTTTTTTAATTTTAGACCGGAAAAAGGTCCAAAGCCAACATTATTTATAACACCCCCTTACCAAAGCTTTTTGGGGTCAAGAAATACGCTGATGCCTTGTGGGAGATTGTGAAGAAGCGGGACCTTAACATAAACCTCAGGCACAACCTCATCGAGGTCAGGGCTGACAAACAGGAAGCCGTTTTTGAGAATCTGGACAAACCTGGGGAGACAGAGGTTTACAAGGTAGCTGTTGTTAAATTACACAAAAACATCTTTAGTTCTGTTAAGCAGTAGTTTGAGTGTCTCACGTACCCTTCGTGTTGGTCATAGTATGAGATGATCCACGTCACCCCTCCGATGGGACCTCCTGCAGTGCTGAAAGGCTCCTCGCTAGACGATGCGGCCGGCTGGCTGGATGTAAATAAGAACACTCTTCAGCATAAGACTTACGCCAATGTATTTGGTATCGGAGACTGCACCAATCTACCCACGGCCAAAACGGCAGCAGCTGTAGGTAAAACACTGAAAAAACGTAGCGAGGTATCTCACTATGGGAAACGCCCCAGGCGTGATAGACTATGGAAGCACTAATTACACCACGTCTGTCCGAAGGACGGACCAATCACATCTCATGACAAGGAGCCCACCCCCTCCCTATATATATATGGCTGGGATCCCCGAAAATGGTATTCTAAGCACGCTCTTCCCCCGTGTTATGCGAGTAGGGAAGCTTGGTGAGATACCTCGATCTGTTCTCAGAGAACCGGGGTTACGCAAGTAACCTAACATTCTCTTTCAAACAACCGCTCAGTATCTCACTATAAGAATGATATAGCCAACTCCAGAAACGCATGCTTTCCGAAGCCGCCGAACAAACCCGGCAAGAACGAAAGAAAATCTTTCAATTCTCCATAGAGCCAACATTGAGAATTGCATGAGCCATAGAAGGTGCAGTGACATCCAGACGGTAAAATCTGATTAATGTATGAGGGGAAGCCCAGCTTGCCGCTGCACAAATATTTCCTACCGAAATCCCCTTGAACAATGCCCACGAAGTAGCCATACCCCTTGTTGAATGAGCCCTTAAGCCCGCTGGGGAATGAAGACCCATAGATGTGTAGGCCAATTCAATCGCCTCCACCATCCAATGGGAAAGGCGCTGTGAGGAGATCGGCTTTCCCTTACATTGAGTGGCCCATGAAACGAATAACTGATCATTCTTCCTGAACGATCGTGTCTTGTTTACATAATAGCGTTACGCTTGTACAGGACACAAAGTGTGCAATTTCCGCTCCTCCTCTGAAGAAAAAGGAGGGGGTAAAAGGCACGCAACTCCAAACAGAGCAGCTTAATATCAACACTCTCCAGAGGTTAAAATGGGGCCCGAGTTAAAGCATTCAGAACCATGGACAAGTCCCATGACGGGACCAGATGCTTAGATACTGGTCTCAAACACTTCACCCCCTTCATAAAACGGCATATAAGAGGGTGCCGTCCAACTGAGACTCCCTCGAAGCCTACATGACACGCCGAAATAGCAGGCAGGTAAACTTTAATAGAAAACACTCTCCCATTGTTCATTAAGCTTTGTAAAAAGCAAAGTACATTGCTCACCGCGCACTGAAAAAGAATAACTCCTTTACGAGTACACCAGTCCTCAAACACACGCCATTTAAGGCCATATAGTGAGTGCGTAGATGGAGCTCTAGCACTCTGGAGAGTGTTTATAACCTCCTGCGGAAGCCCGAGTGCGTATAAATTTAACCCTTCACGGGCCAGACCCAAAGATCGACTCGTTCCGGGTGTGGGTGAAATATCTGCCCTCCCGCTTGAGACAGCAGGTCCCGGCACAACGGGAGCGGCCAGGGTTCTCCTTGAAGGAGCTGGACAATCTCTGCCAGCCACAGCCTCCCTGGCCAACGAGGGGCTATCAGAAGGAGAGATAATCCATTTTCTCTTACTCTTTCCAGGGTGGGAGAAATTAGACTCAGCGGAGGGAATGCGTAAAAGCAACACGTGCGCCGCGCCCCAGACAATCAGTTTGCACGCTAGATTGTGCAGTTGCAACGAATGCGTTCCCCCTTGGTGATTGATAAATGCCACCACCGTTGTGTTGTCTGTTCTGACCAGAACATGAAACCCTTCCAAGAATGGGAGAAAATGTTTCAGGTCCAGAAAGACTGCCATCAACTCCAACATATTTATGTGAAGTCTGCGAAGCTGGGGCGTCCAGCGACCGTTTACCGATCTGCCCTGAAAAACAGCCCCCCATCCGAGATGCATCCGTTGTCACTACTTTTCTCAGAGACACGCCCCCCAGCAGAACCCCCTGTCCGGAATACACAGGGGTTTTTCCACTGATGAAGAGCCATCACGCACTCCGCGTGTATTCTCACTCTGTACGTGAGGTGCCGACGAGGACACATATGTCTCGCTGCTACCCATAGCTGGAAGTCTCTCATTTTCAGCAAACCTAGCGGGACCACGGACAGCGATGAAGCCATCATGCCCAAAAGGCGGAGACAGGTCCTGAACGATACCAAATGTCCCTTGCAAAACTGTGCCAGGCACTGATAAAACGCCATTATCCTCCTTTCCAAGAGCATAGCACAGTATGCCACAGAGTCTATTCATAAGCCCAGATACTCTATCTCCTGAGATGGAATCAGCTGGCTTTTGGCATAGTTGATTCAGTCGTTTTCCACCATTAAACAGTGGTTACTTCCCCATTAATTGAGCTGATTTTCATGGTGAGAGAGCTGTTAATGCTTGTTTTATTGAAATAAGAATAATCTGTGACTATAATCTTCTACAGCTGCGCAGTCTGCAGTACTTGACCGAACTGTCAGCAGAATTCTGAAGAAACAGACACCGGATAAGATAGTAAGTATGTTTAAGGATAAACATTAATGTGGTTTACCACTGTTTGCTCCTCCAACCTTATTTCCTGTGTTGCCTGAGTGTGCACCACCAGGGGGCGTAGTGCTAACAAAACAATTTCTGTGTTTGGAATGAAATAAGCCAGTGATATTTTTTGGAATAAGTGATATTTTAATAATTAGTCAAGATAGAGACTGCAAAAACAAATTTGGCTGACATTCTGGTTCATTTCTCACACTGTAAAGGGAAAATTAAGTCCAGTGCATTGTGGGATAGTTTTCCACACAGGGTACTCAGCGTGTTGTATACTGAACAGTTTTGGCATATTTGGTACTGTGGGTCATGTGGTTGTCCTACACATACTGAAAATATTAAAAGTATGCACATTATGCATGCCTATTACAGAAATAGTGCAAGTAACATGGTGGCATGCTGTTCCAAAATAGCTGTTTTCTTTATATAACTACACAAAAAAGTAGCAAGTACATTCAAATGTACGTAAATAATACATACATACATTCATTCATTCATTAAATTACAGATATATACTAATAAATATTTAAAATTTCATCTTTCAAAATAAGCAAAATATTACACATTGAATAATAATCTCTAATATTAAATAGTAATTGTTTTGTGTATGTTGCAGTATGATGGCTACACCTCCTGCCCACTGGTTACAAGCTACAACACAGTGATCTTGGCAGAATTTGATTATGACGGGCAGCCGCTGGAGACCTTCCCTGTGGACCAGAGCAAAGAGAGCAGGATCATGTACCACATGAAAGCTGATTTCATGCCTCTTTTGTATTGGCATGGACTTCTCAAGTGAGTCCCGATCATGTACTGATTTCATAACTTTCTGATTACAAGCCTGATATTCATTTTTTCTCTTCCTATTTTGTTTTTCTTCCTCAAATTAAGGGGACTTTGGGGAGGCCCAGGACCATACCGGACCATCATGCATTTGGGAATGAAATAGAACAAACTTTTATTTAGGAACAAAGCAAAAATGTATTCTTTCTCATTATCAACAAGTTTCTCTTAGATGGTGCTTGATTTACTCGAGTGAATATCCAGAGATGCCTGCTTTTAAATATAGTTTGCTAGTTTTGTATAATTTCCAATTACAGTGCTGTGTAATAATTATGGCTCTGGCATAATTGTGGCAGGCAGGCAGGCACCAAGAAGACGTATAAGCCATATACGTCGTAAGGGTTCACAGAAGAATAAAACAGAGCAAATAAAGTGTAATGATATTAATAAAAACAGTATTCTTCCAGCAAACAATGTAGTTCCTCAGAATCAGTTGTGGTTGCAATGCTAAATGACTAAATGTAAAAAAGTGGTTGCCGAGCAACACACAAACGTAAACAAAGTTGTATGTTTGTATAGGAGAGCCCGGCCGATATTATCGGCCGATATGAGCCTTGTCGCCGATATATCGGTATCGGCGAGTATGCCGGCGATATGAATTTTTTTTTTTACAGAATGTAACGCAGATAAAATGCTTGAAATGGGAACGAATAGCTCATTGGGAAATTGAATAATTAACATAACTAGTATAATAATAGAATATTAGATCCGTGGGGTAGATCTTTTAGCTGAACCTCTCAGGGTTCAACTGTCTTGTCAATTCTTAAGAACGTTAATTTCTGGTAAGGGGGAAAAAAACAATAACTGTCTACGTACAATCTACAAAGCTTGTACGTAAAATCTGCAGATTCAGTGACTCCAGCTCTATAAGCAAACAATGAACCACGGTCAAGTTGTGTTTGCACAAGTAAGGTTTTATTAACTACACTAAACACTTAAACTAGCCTAACAGACTACATAAACACAAGCTGGTCTAACATCCTACATACACACATAAACTGGTCGAAATCTAAATACACACACAACACACACACACACATACAGTGGTTATAGGAAAGGGTTTTTGTTTTTTTAAAGTTAACTCAGAACCAGAAGAGGCATAAAGAATGAAATTTATTGGAACATTTGATATTCAGCCGATCTCAAATTAGGGATACGTCAGTTTCTTAGTTCAAACACACCTTTGTAAAAGGTGTAAATGATACTTAATGTATCAATTAATAGGACTAAGTTTGATACTTGCAAGTCTCGTCTGTCGGAAAAAGATTCTGATGCAATCTTAAGGCCCAAGATCATGCTGAAGTTGGTTGATGAGAAAGAAACAGTTTGCGTCAGAGTAACTTGAAGAATGGAAAGGACAAGGCCGAAGAAAGGCCTGGCACAATGCTTTGGTATCCTGAAGCATTTTCTCACATCTTCATCTTAGCATCTGACCGAACCACCGACTGGGCGGGTCACATGAAGTGCGGCCTTTAAAGCATGCAAAGATTCACGCCTCTCAAGATGGGCTTGTCCAATGAGGAAATCCGGAACCTCAAGTGGGGGTTCTGAGATACTGGGGCATTTTTATGGCACTTTGTTTGAAAGCATGGTAAAATAGAAATTGACTTGAATCGAAATTACTAAAGATTCTCAGGACACTAATATATATATATTGCCTATGTACCAACATATAATATACAATCTTGTTTAGATCATCAGAAGGCGAATTCATAGATACTAGACAATGTAGGATTACAAATAGTGAAAGGATGACATATGTGTTTCGATTATAAACCTGCATCACAGTATACAATTTCAAAGACAAAATACACGATGACAATAATATACCCAATGACCTGAAGGTTTTTGTGTGTTCATTCAAAGAAAGGTTTTCCTATGAATTAATTAGTAGAAAAGTCAATTTCTGCTCTGCCTTTCCAATGGGGACAAAGCGTGGGTTATCCTACTCACATTCCTAGGGGAGTCATAAAACCAGCGATATCACGATTAGTTGTCATGGTGACCAAAGGGGAAGGGTGTTCAGCAGAAATCCTGGCATCCAGTTTATTGAGTGAGGGGACTGTGACGATTTGTTAATCTAATGAATAATTGATTTGTTAAATCAAATAAAAATTAGTGTGTCAGATTGGTCGAGACGCTACAATGGTGTAATTACTTAGTTTGTAATTACAGTACTTAGTCCATTGTTTGCTACTGGCGACCTGGATGAAACGCTTTTGAAGCTTAAAGGCCCGTTCACACCAAGCACGATAACTATAAAGATAACGATAAAGATATAGTTCTAAAAATCGTTCTCAATATTAAAGAAGAGCATAGTTCACACCATAACTATAACGATAACGATACAGAGGAACGATATAGTTGTGATCACTTTCAACTAGGAAACAGACAGGCAGGTAAAAAAATGTACAGCCAATCAGAATCCATCCTGCTGTAATGACCTCGAGTATTTAAAGCGACAGATGCACGTGCACTTAGAATAAACAGACGATATCATTCGCTGGTGTGGACGCTAATATCGTTATCTTTATAGTTATCGTTCTTGGTGTGAACGGGGCTTAAGTCTATGGAAAACCATTGAAACTTTGAATGACCATATCTCCGTAATGGCTCTGTAACGGGGCTGACGAGACGTGAGACGTGTGGATCCATCTGCAGGCTTTATTTAAGCAGAAGACAGAGACGTGGTAAACAGGCAGGGTCAAAAAATGGCAAACAGGTATATGGCGGGCAAAAAAACACAAGAATAGTCCTAGGGCAAGCGTAGGTCAAGCATTAAGCAGACAGAATCACAGGGGCGAGACGAGAGGGAGAAAACCAGGAAAACAGGCAAAGATCAGATTCCGCAGAAACAGGCAAGGCAAAACAAGGAAAACACAGAGACTCGGAAAGGGGGTACAGGCTAAACAATTACTCAGCAGAGAAATGTGGTTAGAGTGGGTGTTATATAGTGAATGAGGTCATTAGAAACAGCTGTGTGCAATGAGTGCAATCAGGGCAGTGTGCAAATTGTGCAAAAAATGATGAGATATGTAGTCCAGGGTGCTATGCAACAGTTTGTTTAGTGCGAGAGTCAATGAAATGGAAAGAGTGACCTCTGGTGGTGAATAACCAGAACAGTCCAGGGACGAATTCGTTGACAGCCGACACGCGGATCTCAACCAAATTCGGGGGATCCCTTCAGCTAGAGGAACCCTCTCGAACGCGAATCGAGTGTACGTCTAGAGGCCCGCTTTCGAATGAGACAACCGCCTCGTCGATAGCCCCCGGGGTTCGGGAGTTACGGGTGGTTGTTTTAAATGCTTCTTTTCCATTTTGCATTTACTTGTACTTTTACTTTCAATACTTAAGTACGTTTAAGATTTTAAAAATACTGTTCATACTTAAGTACAATAAACATCACACACTTTAAGACTTTTACTCAAGTAATATTCTAAACGGTGACTTCAACTTTGTTATTTTCTGGTAAGATATCTGTACTTTCACTTGAGTATGGCTCTTCAGGTACTTTATTCACAATGCTTTGTATTCATCAAAGCATCCTGAAAAAAAAAAATGCAGTTTCCCAAAAAAAGATATTTGGAGCAGCAAACTGTTGCCAACATTGATAATTTATAATATTCTGAAGGCTCAAGGACACGGTTTATGGAGTAAGGCGGATGAAATTCAGCTTTGCATCACAGAAATAATATATTTTAAAGGATAATAAAATAGAAACCATTATTTTATATTTTGCAAGATTACTGTTTTTTTTCTGTAGTTTTGATCAAATAAATATAGATAGATAGACAGACAGACAACAGGACAGGTAGATAGATAGATAGACAGACAGACAGACAGACAGACAGACAGACAGACAGACCAGGGATGACAGGTAGATAGATAGATCGACAGACAGACAGACAAACAGGTACATAGATAGATAGACAGACAGACAGACAGACAGACAGGTAGATAGAGAGATAGATAGATAGATAGATAGACAGACAGACAGACAGGTAGATAGATAGACAGACAGGTAGATAGATAGACAGACAGGTAGATAGATAGATAGATAGACAGACAGGTAGATAGATAGATAGACGGACAGACAGGTAGATAGATAGACAGACAGACAGCCAGACATACAGACAGACAGTTAGATAGATAGATAGACAGACAGACAGGTAGATGGTGATTTGAATTTAGATAGACAGACAACAGCTCGACAGACAGACAGACAGGTAGATGGATAGATTTAGATAGACAGACAGACAGACAGAGGTAGATAGATAGATAGAAAGACAGGACAAGACAGGGTAGATAGATAGATAGACAGACAGACAGAAAATAGATAGATAGATAGATAGACAGACCAGGTGATAGTAGATAGACAGACAGACAGACAGGTCGAAAGATAGATAGACAGACAGACAGAAAAAACAGACAGACAGACAGACAGAAAAAAGATAGATAGACAGACAGACAGACAGGATAGATAGACAGACAGATAGATAGAAGACAGACAGACAGACAGACAGACAGATAGATAGATAGACAGAACAAACAGACAGATAGATAGCACAGACAGACAGACAGATAGATTAGACAGACAGACAGACACGGTAGATAGATAGATAGATAGATAGATAGCGATGACCAGACAGACACGGACAGAATAGATAGATAGACAGAAGGCAGCCATTAGATAGATAGATAATAGGACAGACAGACAGACGATTTGAGACAGACAGAGGGACAGTCAGACAGCAGACAGATAGACAGACAGACAGACAGATAGATAGATAGATAGATAAGATAGATAGATAGATATACATTTGATTGACAGACAGATAGATAGATAGATAGACAGACAGAAAGGTATTAGACAGATTTAGATTTAGAAATAGATAGATTAGGATAGATTAGATAGACAGACAGACAGACAGACAGACAGACAGACCGACAGATAGATAGAGCGATAGATAGATAGATCGATATAGATAGATAGATAGATAGATAGATAGATAGATAGATAGGAATAGACCAGGGAACAGACAGGCAGATAGATAGACAGATATATAGACAGATAGATAGCCAGACAGAACAGGACAGACAGACAGACAGCAGACAGGTAGATAGATAGATAGACAGACAGTACGGACAGATAGATAGATAGACAGACAGAAAGAAAGATAGATAGATAGACAGACAGGCAGACAGGTAGATAGATAGATAGACAGATAGATAGATGATAGATATATAGACAGAAAGACAGACAGATAGATAGACAGACAGACAGACCAGAGACAGACAGAGAGACAGACAGACAGATAGATCGACGACAGGTAGATAGATAGATTAGAAGATTACGACAGACAGATAGACAGACGGATAGATAGATAGATGGACAGACAGATGATAGATAGATAGATGACAGACAGACGGACAGATAGATAGATAGAAGGACAGAACGACAGATAGATAGATAGAACGACAGACAGCCGCAGACAGGATAGATAGATAGATAGACAGACAGAGCAATAGATAGACAGACAGGGTGATAGATAGATAGACAGACAGACAAGCAGACAGCCAGGACAGACAGGTAGATAGAGAGAGAGGATCGATAGTAGATAGATAGCTGATAGATAGATGATAGATCGTAGATAGATACGTAGATTAGACAGACAGACAGACAGGTAGATCGATAGACGAATGGATAGATAGATGATAGATAGACAGACAGGTAGATAGATAGATAGACGGACAGAAAGTAGATAGAAGACAGGACAGACGACAGGTAGATCGATGACAGACAGACAGATAGGTAGACAGACAGACAGACAGAAAGACAGGTAGATAGATAGACAGACAGACAGGTAGAGGATAGATAGACAGACAGACAACAGATAGATAGATAGACAGACAGAAATAGATAGATAGACAGACAGACAGACAGGTAGATAGATAGACAGACAGACACAGACAGATAGATAAATAGATGACAGACAGACAGACAGGTAGATAGATAGATAGAACAGACAGACAGTAGATGATAGATAGACAGACAGACAGGAGATAGATAGATAGATAGATAGACAGGTAGATGAATAGTAAGACAGGACAGACAGGTTAGATAGATAGGCCAGACAGACAGACAGACAGACAGAAAAAAAGACAGACAGACAGACAGATAGATAGATAGACAGAAAACAGGCAGATAGATAGACAGAAGACAGACAGACAGACAGACAGGTAGAAGATAGATAGGTAGACAGACAGACAGACAGATATATAGATAGACAGACAGGCAGCCAGGTAGATAGATAGACAGGCAGACAGGTAGATAGATAGATAGATATACAGACAGACAGAAAGACAG
>JADLZN010004634.1:30000-253858 GCA_018155175.1 Sinocyclocheilus anophthalmus
CGTAAGTCTCTTGATAGTAACTTATTCTTATGAACTGTTGTATAAAATCAGTATCACATTTGTAACCATGCTGATTTTTTTAAGAAAAAATGGCACTCTTCCTGTGATATTGATTAACTATATGAATTGATATAACTATATGAATATATACATTTTCTGCCCCTATATCTTGAATTATGTGATCATTCTAAATGCATTTTAATAAACTGAATCATGCAGTGAAAGATCGCACTCTAAATGCGCACGCGCACTAAAGCCTGTGTTGTCTACCCTAACCAGACTTCACCACGTCGCGTATGCGTGCCTCTGTAGGTGTGTTTTGTTTGTTTTTTGCAATATACTCGATAATGTCATGATGTCTCACAAGTTCAGTATTTGCGCTAAACCTGCGCAGATTTGGCTTGCACGAACTTCCCCAAGAAATGAATGAGTGAACATAAATTACGAAAGGTAACCCGCCAAATTGGCTAGTGATTTGACAGTGTTACCCGCATTTGGCGGGTGTTAATTACAAACCCTGTATGTGTATGTATATATATGTGTATATGTATATATATATATCTATATATATATACACACACAGACTTTCTTTATTTGACTAGAACAGGCGGGACAAAAGAAACTGTAAACTTGTGGTTTTTGAATGTTTGACACATGTGTGTAAACCACAGGTTCCCAAACTTTTTTGTCAGCCGAACACTTTAGATGTACAATATTGACTTGAAGTACCCCTTGAGGATTGAAGTTAATATACATATATATTTTTTTATATTTTTCTTTATTAAGTTTTATCACTTGCAGTTACATTCATCACCCCAACCCTCTAACGGCATTAAAATAAAATAAAAACATACAATCCAGAGTACAAAACTGACAGTGCAGGAATTAGGTGTCCCATGTTTGTTCGGTCCATAAATGATCATTTAACATGAAAGGCCTGTTAACAACAAGGAAACATATGGCTAATAAATATGATGTATATGGCAATAAACTAAAATGTTCACAGAAGGGGCACATCCTCATCAAAAAATAAATTAATAAGTACACCCTGTAAGAATACCAGTCTAGAAAACATAATAGAAGAGCTAAACCTATTAATTTGAACAGAAATAGAAAATACACATGTATAAATAAATACATTACGTAAATAATAATAAATAATAATAATAAAGCATATGAATAGAAGGGGAGGTTCAGGCATATCATTCCATTTTAGAGGGAGGGAAGTTGTTCAAAATATCTTCTAAAGGGGGACCAGACATCTTGAAACTTACATTTTGAACCTCAAATCATATATTTAATCTTTTCCAACTGAATGTGAAACATTACTTTTATCCAGATACTACGCGTTGGAGGGTCTGCCCTTTTCCACTGAAATAATATTAAAGTCTCGCCAGTGGAGTAGTGAAGGCGATAACAGAACAAATGTCTTTCCTGAGTTCTATACCCTCAGGCATCACACCAGAAATACTCATCATAGGATCAGGATCAATCCAGATATCATATATATGTTTATATGATTCAAAAATCTTCCTCCAAATTTGGACACGCCCAGAACATATGAGCAGATGTAGATATCTATTAATATCCTGCTATTTGGATAAATCTTGGCTAGATTAAGTAAATATATTAATAATTTAATGACACATTTGCATATTCATCTTGATTTATGGTCACATGAAATTAAAGTAAATTGATTTTTTTTTTTTTTACTTTGTAGCTGAACTTTAAAGTGGACTCAAACCTCTTTTAAGTTATTTTAACTTTACAAAAAGGTTAAAATACAAAAATGAAGACCTACTCTAGCCTACTGTAAATCACATTTGTACTGTAAAAGAAAAAAATACAAGACTTATTTTACAGTACTAATTACAGTACTAATATTTATCTTAAATTCTTGACATTCAAATGTTCGTAAAGTAAACCTAGCACGCGTTGTGCCGCAAATGTTCACTAAACATGAAAACGTGTTCACAAAACGCATGCTCCAGTCTGGATATGAACTATGATCCATGCAGCGAGTGTTGTTAAACTCATTGTGGCGTTCCACACAGAAACCGCTCTCTCATGCGCGCTCCACGTGTTGTTACATATTAAATATTTATTATAATATTTACGGTTATGTTTACAAAGATGAACAGACAGCGCAGAAGCTCTTTCATGGGATTTGAATTCTCCGCTGTAAGATAACCTCATGCATAATACAGTGCCGTGATTGGATTATAAGAGTTCATTCTCATGAATAATACTGAGAAAAGCTCGGAAAACTGATGACGTAGATGCGTACTCTCCAGACACGGCAGCCAATCACCGCTGCAAATTAACGCAAATACGTCACTTTTCGTGACATAGGTTCAACTTCGCTTTTTGAACCGGAAGAACGAAATTGCTCAAAAAAATAAAGGAAAAAAAAAAACTTTTCCCATAATGGACGTAATGAGTGCTATTGTTGTCTTCACTGATGTGCAACCTGTTCATATATGTTAACATCTGAAAAAATGTTTCATGACACTTTAAACAAAGCAATTTTTGTGAACAAGTGCTTTGAAACATGTAGTGCGTTAGACTGCACAATTATTTAATTCACTTGCACTCTTTGATTGAGTAATTACTTTTATTTAATTAAATGTTTCCTCTAATAAATAATTTTCTCCAGTATAATTATTAACTTTTCATCAACTCGTGAACCCCTGTTTGGGAAACCTTGATCTAGACAGACACACAAGTTTATTGTCCTTTAGGATTCTTATGTCTTTAGAATATTAAGGCATTTCATATTTGATCAAATGTAAAAATGTATTATTCTTAATGCAAAGTTGTAATTGCATGCCAGTATTTTTTTTCTAGGGGTTTTTGCCATTTTAATTTAGGAGGGGTAGCGAACAGTTGAGCTGGATTTGAGTCTGGTTGCCTACATAAACGTCACCACACTTGTTGTAGCATGTGTTTGTACATTACACCAAGTCCAAATTTTATCGACAGATAATATCTATGCCAAGTTGTTAATCTCACAAATCCCATACGCAAGAGCATCTGTGTCAAGGTTTGCAAGCAGGTTTAACCCATCATAGTCTTGATATAATTCCCCATTGATTGGGTGATGATTTCCCCATCTTTTTTGGCACTCTTAAAGAAAGCCCGTAGGGTGCTGTGGAGACCTTTCTTGTCAATGGCCGCAGGGGACAGGTCCGATTGTTTTCCTTGAGTTGCCATGACTGGTCTCCGCAGTGGAATTTCCCTACAGCCGTATTGACAGCTGAATATCTTGCATTCAGTGTTATTAATATAGCGGTGCTGAAACTTATGCAAATACGCATGGTGCAGCTCTGCACTTTTTTTTTTTTACTGTTACAGATGAACTGTGTTTGTCTTCCCAGTCTTACATGTGACTTTTGGGACAATGAGGCTGAGAGTGCGTAAGGCTTCTCAGCAGCGGAGCGCCAGCCCATCCGCCCGGACCACCAAGACCAAGAGGAAGCACTCCGAGGTGGAACACGCTTTGTCCTCCGAAGACGCCAAGATGCAGAAGCGAGACACGGGCATTTTCTCCACCATCAAACGGTTCATTAGAGGCAATGCTGTCAAGGTTGGGATTTGAACTTGCGTTTGAGATGATTTTGTGGAGGCAAAGTGGTTTGGTTTCAGCTGTGTTTCTTAATGTCAGGTGGAGCAGTGCACTCCTGCTAAGAGAAGCCGTATAGACTGCGATTCGGACAGTAATCTGATCACATCCACTCCGACCGGTGGGAACCTGCCCAGCAGAGCAAACCCCAGAACCCGCAGGAAAGGCCCCGTCAATGGAGGTATGATTGCTGACACTCACAGATCATCAGGCTACTGCTCCTTTAAAGGGATAGTTCACTCAAAAAAGAAAATACTGTCATCATTTACTCAAACTCAGGTTTACTTCCCTCAAAAACACAGATGAAGAAATGTTGGAAACCAAACAGTTGACAGTAGCCATTGTCTTCCATTAGTGTTTTTTTCCCCCATGGCTGCCATCAGCTGTTTGGTTAACAACATTCTTCCAAATATTATCTTTTGTGCTCAACAGAAGAAGCTCATACAGGTTTGGAATAACTTGCTTGAGGGTGACAGAATTTTAATTTTTGGGTGAACTATCTCTAAAAAGTTCTGTATGTGATTTAAACTTAGTTGTGAGTGGCTATGCCGACTGCCAGTGTTCTCTTGGTGTTGAATGTTTCTCATTTTCTTCTGCTCAGACACCATGACGGGTCAGAGTAAACCAGTGAAGCCCAATGGGAAGCTGGAGGTGCAGACGGAAACTCTGAGCAGTCCGCCCCGCACCACCCTCCTGGGAACCATCTTCTCTCCTGTTTTTAGCTTCTTCTCACCCGCCAACAAAAACGGTAAGGGACTGTGATCTCAATTGTCAGCTGATAAATGTATGCACCTAAATGAGACTGAGATATTGATGTCATAATAAAATGTAGTTAGTCCCTCCTTTTCAGACCTCTTCATATAAAACAATGCGTTTATTTATTTAAAATCACATTTAAAGTCGTCATGAAATCAATATTGACCGTATGTATTTTCTTTACCTACATTCCTGGGGCCAGATTCACAAAACATTCAAAATAAAATTCTTAATTGTTATTTTCTAGGGCTGTGTATATCACCAGCGAAGTCACGATACTATACGTATCACAATACGGGACTGCACCGAATTTCACCTCAGCAGAATTTAGTAAAACAGCTGTTTATGAAACACTGCATACTATAGGGTCATTGCTAACTATAGGCAGAGCAGGCAGCTGACTTCTGCATTATGAAGGGCCTCCATAACTGTACCACAGTACAATATAGGTAATGGCATATGTTTCATGTTTACATTGTGCACTCCCCACCAGGTACAATATTCTGATTGTTTGCATCTTGTTTTTAAGCCCATAAATAATAATGTACTCGTTCTAATACATTTATATTGTAATGTACTCATTCTAATATTTTTTAAAAATCATATTTACATTGCTGGTAGGTTATCATTGCACAAATTAACACACTCTACATTTAAAAAATAAGAATAAAAATGAGAAGAGTTCTAATCTAATGCGCTGTCTTCACTGTATCTAACGCACACACGTTTAGTCACTCAAACAGATCACGTTGCGTGCGCGCACACAGACATTCAGCAACACAAACTTATCAATAAAATAGCTTAATCGCTCAAGAGCTACATTATCTTTCTCAACAAGGAGCTGGTAACATCATTGCTTCTAAAGCAAATAAAGCCACAGCTTTACTGTTAATAGAAAAATACGGCAAACGGTGTTAATTCAAACAAACACAGCCTCTCTTTCTCGCTCTCTCTCGTAAATGAACACTTGATGAATTACACTTTTCTGAGAATAGAATATTGAAGTGGAGATCGCTAAACTGCAAGCTAACCGGTGTTTTCAGAAAGCCAGCGCTTTTATCCACAGTGGAGAGAGAGTGCATGGTTGCCAGGTTGACAAAGATAAGTAGCACACTTAGCAGATATTTCCGTATTGCGCAAGTGGGAAGATCTGTTTCGGGGATTAAGTCTCTTTATATCAGGCAACCCAGTTGTGCTCCTCTGTGGCCAGATTAAACCTTGTTATAGCCTATATATTATGCTCTATTCATTATTTTTTAGAAACCTCGCACTTTTCTACTCCATTTTAGATGGTGTTCTTGTATTCAAATTAAGCGCGGTCCACTGCTGCACATGTGCCACATGATATCGATACAGAGACAGCTGTATCAATACTCGTATCGTCAAATCTCTGTGATGATACATCGTTATGACACAGCACTTCTATTTTCATAATCTTTTTTAAGATTTAAGGTTAGAATTCTAAATATTTCTAAAGTCCTTGTGGTGAGACGCATTGTAATAATGTAAATCATTTATTTGGTTATATTTTGTGCTTTCTCTCTTTTTTCATTTTAAGTGTTTCATTTTGTTTGTATTTGTTAGATCTATGATAGCAATCTACAAATAATTGTACTTGACATGCTTGGGTGGGCTAGAGGGAGGGCTTTATAAAACATTTAATTATCTGTAAATTGAATATATTGTTTGCCCATTGAAGAAAATATAAAGTATAAATCATAAGAAGTATTCTAAATATTTCAAAATTACGAATGTTCTTATGAAACGTATTAAGAATGTTCTGAAGACATTAAATTGAAATTCAGAATCAGAATTGAGAGTTTATCAGCAAGTCTTTGCCAATAATTGCCAAATAATTAGATAATAACAAACTTATTTGGCTGTCATTTTCTTAAGAAAAAAAATAAGATTTTTCTAAGAAAATATTTGAGAACTTTTTTGCTTGAAGTTTTTACACATTTTAGTCTGACCCTAGGTCTTAAATAGGGACGCACTGATAAAATCATGTCTTCATGTAAGATTTATTCAAACATTTATAATTCACAGTATAATTTTTATAAAAAAAAAATATATTTTTCTTTTTATAGCTAAGCCGTTATCATTATAGTATCATTGTGGTATGAAAAAGCCTTTATTTTGTACAAATCATCAGTGCACAATATTAAAAAGGAATAAAGTATTAACTAATAAGCTAAATAGCAATTTAGATTTTGTTTTAGGCCACCGGTGCAGCTCTTTTAAAGTCTATTTACTGCACTAATTTAATGTTACAGCAATAACAACACATGATGGTACATTTGGAAAAGTGTATTTGTCATTGGGATACCCCGAGATAGAAGAAAAAGCCTTTCTTGATTTTTTTTTTCTTCCCCTCACAGTTCTGATCTGAATCAGAAATGCCACATATTGAAGTATCATTGGTTGTGAATATTGTTTAGTATTGTTTTTAAAGGGATAGTTCACCTAAAAATGAATTTCTTCATTAATGTCATTAATTTCTCACCCTCATGTCGTTCCAAACCCATAAGACCTTCATTCATCTTCAGAACACAAAGTAAGATATTTTTGATGAATTCTGAGAGCTCTCTGACCCTCCACAGTCAGCAGTGCAACTGACACATTCAAGGCCCAGAAAGGAAGTAAGGACATCGTTAAAATAGTCCATGTGACATCTGTAGTTCAACCTTAATTTTTTGAAGCTATAAGAATACTTTTTGTGTACAAACAAAACAAAAATAATGACTTTATTCAACAATTTCTTCTCTTCCCTGTCACTCTTCGATGCATGTTCACAACAGTACCACGACACATGAGCGACATGAGTAATGACAGGATTTTCATTTTTGGGTGAACTATCCCTTTAAAGAGGTCCAGCACTCACATATATATAAAAGCAGATGAAGACCATCATCACATTGAAATGTCTAAAGCGGCATATAGCCAGGACTAGTATTTTTTTGTCATAGTATAACAGAACTAATACCTGCAGCATTTCTGAGCTAAAGCATTTGTGCAGAAGACTCTTCACTGACGTCTGAGACCCTCTGGTTCAGGTGCAGCCATCTAATCGGTGGCACCTGCTGCAAACTGAAACCACTGATCCAAAACAATGCATTTACCAGCAAAATTGCCACATTTTTCCTTCATTCTGAGCTCTTTCTGATTTCATCACACTGTTAAACTGACTCTCTCTCTCTTGTCCTCCAGCTACAGCGGGCTCAGATTCCCCGGGGCAGGCGGTGGAAGCGGAGGAGATCGTGAAGCAGCTCGACATGGAGCAGCTCGAGGAAACCCCGACCAGCACTAGCACAGACGGTCGAGACCTGACCTTTGACCCTGCACTAAACCCCAGACCGCTGGCTCATGTAGACACATCGGTAGAGGAAGGAGAGATCGTCACAGAGGCTGATATGCCACCGCTAACTGGTGAGTGTCTGGGAGGTTTATTTCAGCTGTACTGCTGCCTAAAGCAGAGCATCCTCACACTTTCTCTCTTGATTAGCCGTAGGATCCAACAGCAGTTATCCGGATGTCCCGCCATCGCCTCCAGCAGAAGGGACTTACGAGGAGGACTGGGAGGTTTTTGACCCGTGAGCCAAATTTCAACACACTTGATCTAAATAATCTCAGTATAGCCACGTGCTTGTGCGCTAACTTGCCTCTGTCTTCCAGTTATTTCTTCATCAAACACGTGCCACCCTTGACTGAAGAGCAGCTCACCCGTAAGCCTGCGCTTCCTCTGAAAACCAGGAGCACCCCCGAGTTCTCTCTCGTCCTGGATCTAGTGAGATGCCATCTATCATTGGTCTTGTTGATACAAGCTCTTTTGATGCAAGAAAATAAGTCTCCGTTGTTGTTTTATTCCAGGATGAGACTTTGGTTCACTGCAGCCTCAATGAATTGGAGGATGCAGCCTTGACCTTCCCTGTGCTTTTCCAAGATGTCATTTACCAGGTAAAAAAAAAAAAAGCATCTAGGTATTGCACCTTTTCAATTATTTTATTTTTTTGTGCACTGATTTGTATGTTGCTCCAGCAGTAGTTTTCTCTCTTATTCCTAAAGGTGTACGTCCGGTTACGGCCGTTCTTTAGAGAATTCCTGGAGCGCATGTCTCAGATTTATGAGGTGAGCAAGTTTACATTATTTTTTTTTACTTTTTTTGTTTTGTTTTGCAAAACAAAATGTAATAAATATTTAAATCAACTGTAATTGTGAAGCTCATGTGCAACAACAACAAAAAACATACAATTGTGTGTCCCATTACTTTATTAATGCAATAAAGACAAAAATCCAGTGTTCTTCAGAAAGATAACTATTAAACGTGCGAAATTATCTAACAAAAAAAATTACACATGAAAAATATATTCAATATATCAAGCACAACAATCTGTTGAACTGGTTGGATTAATTCTGGAAAGAGTGTTATTTTATATTATTGTAGATTTATTGATGATCTAAATTGTCTTTTTTAACATTATTTAATTTTTAAATAACTTTACAAGCTTTTTTAAAAGATTTTATTATTTCACTTTTAGTTTATTTACTGTCAGGTAATAATTTTAGTGCATGAACTTATTTCTAAATTCTGTTTTTGTTGCTTTATTTTATTAAACAAAAATGTTTATAATAAATGTAGTTTTAGACAACGATTTTAACCCTTTCTAGAAAAAATAAATCATTTTGTGGAGTCCCACATTTTGCATGTAATTCCCTTCAGCATTACATAAATTACAGCCGTTTATATCTGTTACCAGTCTTGTTGATCAAATTAATTAACATGGAAAATGTTTCCCATAGCTACAAACCAACAATTGGCCAATTATCTGGCAAGCTACTAAATGACTTTTTTTTTTTTTTCTTCGTTTTGTCTTCATTTTGTTTTTGTTTTCACACGAATCAGGTTTTGAAACTGTTGTAGATATCCCAGGTTATGGTTGAGGGGTTGCAAAAACTGCAAATGCCCATTAAAAAATGAAGAACTGCGTAAGAGTCCTCTTCTTGGTCCTTCATGTGCTTCATGTCTTTCTTTTTAACTAATGAACATCCTGCCTATGATGTGGTCTACTGCTTTCACTTATGACTGCCATTAATGACGTAATCTTGAATTATTCGCAGATTATTCTCTTTACTGCTTCCAAGAAGGTGTATGCTGACAAGCTGCTGAACATCCTGGATCCTAAAAAACAGCTGGTTAGGTCAGTTGCCTCTCAAATGAAAAAATATAAAAAGTGAATGACATTTAAATTGCATTAAATTGAAGCTACATGTTTCCTTTTCCACTCATAGTGTGTAGGGTTGATGGGAACAAATGTGTGTCTCGATTCTCAGGTTGTAAGATGTTTAAGGTGAGCATTCAGTTCAAAATGTCTTTCCTCTGGTATTTCAGGCACAGATTGTTTCGCGAACACTGCGTATGCGTCCAAGGCAACTACATCAAAGACCTTAACATCCTTGGGAGAGATCTCTCCAAGACGGTGATCATAGACAACTCACCTCAGGCTTTTGCCTACCAGGTTTGTGAAGCCGCCTTGAGGAGTGGTCCGTGGTAAGTTATTAGTATGTAAAGCTCAGGATGTGCTCCTCTCATTGCAGCTTTCCAATGGGATCCCCATTGAGAGTTGGTTTGTGGACAAGAATGACAATGAGCTCCTAAAGCTGGTGCCGTTTTTGGAGAAGCTGGTAGAACTGGTATGTGCCTCTTGTTTCTTGTGTGTGCTGCTTTTTAAAGATAATGTGCATTATTAAGATATTACGTTTAGAAATACTTTCTCCTATACTGGTTTAATCTTTAGAGAAATTCAAGGGTTGTTTATTAAGATTTCTTAAAGGGGTGGTTCACTGGGGTTTTTCTAGGCTTGATTGTGTTTATGGGGTGCAGTCTAACGTGTTAATTCTTAGTTTTTTTTAAAAAACGCATTATTTTTCACATAATTTACATTTATTCCACACCTCTGTCCCTTCTCTGAGAAAAGCGCTGATCATTTCCTTCTTTTATGAAGCCCCTCCCTCAGAAATATGCGATGGGCTCTGATTGGTTAGCTGGCCCAGTGTGTTGTGATTGGCTAAACCGCCTCTAGTGCTAAACGTCCCGCCCCTCTCCTCAGCGGCATGTGCTCCAGTTGTATTGTAAACAGCGGCGTCGTTAATATCGCTTATCAGTTTGAGCCCGATTGAGAAGCAGAGGATATTATTGAAGAGGATCGGGCAGAACCTGTGCAAGCACAGCTTTTAATGGTAGGCCTATGTTTTTTGTTGTTGTCTCATACTTTTGATACGCTGGTATTTGTAAATGCTACTGCTTACGTTAGCATTTAATATACAGTGTTATCACGATAAAGCTTTAATATTTACAGTACGGCAAATGCAGCATGCGCGTTCATGGATACGCTTCTCATAAACTATGTGAAAATAAGTGTATAATTGTAACAGTTCATTGTTTGAGCTGAGCTGAATGACAGAGAGAGACAGAGAGAGAGAGATGCAGAGCGTGTGCAGAGCAGGGGGATGCGAGGAACAGTATAAAGAACCGCTGCTTTAGAACATTGATTTTGAAACGTGTGAATCATTAGAATCATTAGAAGACAGAATCGCAATTCATATATGAACAGATTTACTGCACCCCTAGTTTCCTTCCTCTTCTCTAAAGCAGCGCAGCATGGCCTCGCCCCCTTTGCTGCGTGTTCCCGGAGGGCAGAGTTTATCTGGGTTTGTTACGTCACGAACCCGGGAAGTAACATGCTGTAGTCCCTAGCAGCCGTTTTTGTAGGCATTAAACTGCCAGAATTTTAAAAGACGATATCTCTGTTTGCATTGAACTTTTAGCTTCGTAATTTTGCAGATATTGTTTATGTTCAAACAGCAATTTTACACACTAACTAACGTTAAAAAAGTGGAATCGCAATCAACCACCCCTTTAACAATTTAATTCTTAGAAAGGATAATGATGATGATAAAAAAATATAAAAATTATTTTAATAACTCAGACACGCTCTTTTTTTATAATACTGTTTTATTTATAATACCTGGGCTTTTGATTTTAAACTTTTTATTGTTAACAGTACATTTTTGCCATGCCAATTTGAGTATTACCCAGGCTTAGTGTCATATGTCTTATTGTGAAGAGTATACCTTTATGTGATTGATTTAAAAAAAAACAATTAAATGTATTTTTATTTCTATGAAATTATCTTCATTTATTTTTTTGAAAAAATTATTGTTATACCATTCTTTCTCAAACCACACACTTTCATAATTCTGTTTTTAGATAAAACATTTCCTTTTTTAAATTATTTTTAGCAGTAAACATTTATTTAAAAAAGGTCTTGTTATGCCTATTAAGGTCAACCTTAGTGTATTATGATGATTTTTAGTTAAATAAAAATTACTTTTATAAATATTAATAAGAATTCTTTGCAATTTAATTCTTAGAAGAAATAAAAACGTCAAACCACACATTCACAATTCTTTTTTTTTTAATCACACCTTTTTTTTAATTAACAGTAAAGTTTTGTTTCTGTGCGAATTCACAACAGTGTTATCCATATTTAATGTCATAATTATAATGTCTTAGTGTGAAGACTATACATTCATTATGATGTGATTAATTTGTTATAAAAATAAAAAAATAGCATATTATTTATTACAATAAGATTTCTTTGCTAGGAATTCTTAGAAATAATAATAACAAACACATTCACAATTGCTTTTTAATAACACCATTAGTTTTTTTTTAATTAACATTAAACTTGTTTCTGTGCCAATTTACAAAAGTATTGTTATCCTAATTTAATATAATACAGTATAATTCTCGTGGAAGGACTATACCTCTTAGTGATTGATTTTGTTTTAAAGAAATATGTACTTTTATTGACTAATTTATTAAAATATATAACTAATAAATAATAACTCAAACCACACTTCACAATTCCATTTTTTTTTCAATTACCACATTATGCATTTTAAGTTCAAAATAATTTTACACTCATATCTAAGGTGTCACTTACAATGATCGTCTGTTTTTTGTTGACGTGGCATGTTTGTGTTTTTATTCCAGAACGAGGATGTTCGTCCACACATAAGAGAGAGATTTCGCCTGCATGACCTTCTACCCCCGGACTGAATATCGCAGCGAAATGAACATTTCTTGCCAACCTGACTGTTTTTAAGCAGTGGGGAAATTACACCATGGGGGAAGGAAAATTTGCCACAAACACTTTGCCATCAGGATTTCAACTACAGACCTGCCTACATGGGCATACTTTTATGTGGGGACGGAGGGAGGGAGGGGGGTTTTCGGGGCTCTGGATAAATGACTCGATGTATGCATATGTTTTCTATACACACATTTATGGAACCGAAGGCGAGGCCGAGAAGATCACTTTTGATTGGTCGTCCATCTCGGCTCTGCAGTGGACTTTAAGGTAAAGCGCTGTGCAGAAGTGGACTTGCGTCGCTCCTTTTGGTGCTCAAAGGGACCCTCTGCCCTTCCAGGCCACTGGCTTTTACTTCAACGAGAATGACCGGTTGAATATAACTATATAAAACATGAATATATACATTCAGCTATGTGTGTATATGTATATATAACATTTGTACATATATATTTTTTCCTGTCAAGTTTGTAAAACACAACTTGCCCTTTGGTTTTAATTCATTATGCATTCCTTTTCAGTTCTGGCTTTTTATCAATTTTTTTACTCTAGATTGTATGTATATTTAATGGCCTGTCCGTTACGCTCTAGCTTTTTCTCGTAATCCGGTCACATCCCACATATGGAAAAATTTCTGTCTAGTCTCTAGTTGTGGCTTTCAGTTACTGACGGCTTTATACCATTTATCCATGTCAGTCCTAATTTGGGGATTTTAACTTTTATGTTCTTAGTTTGTTTTTATATACAAGTGTAGATGAAATGTAAAATACTGTATGTGCTTTAAATGGCTTTTCTGTGGAGAAAAAAAAGAAGCTTTGTCTTTCTGAAATGTCCGGTAATTGTAGCACCAGCACATGAACTAGCGTAAATCACTGCTCCGTGTTTCCCCTCATTCCGCTTCTCCTGCGCTCCTGCTTTGGAAACCGTTTAGGAATTATCATGTACAGCTCTACCTACCTCTGAAGGGTAGACCTTCCGTTTCATTCAGTGTTACCCCAATGTTTTTTATTTCCAAGGACATTAATACATGATTTTAATGTACCAGAATTGTTCGAATTGGTTTTTCTTTGTCGTTTGGGATGAAAGTATCACATGTGGCCTTGATTTGTTCGTTTGGTCCTGTATGGATGAATGTTTTCAGTTAGAACTATAAGCTCATCATTACAGCACGTATGATCGATAATTTTGGAAATGAGATTTGAACTGAGAAATTTAGATTTTTTTTTTATATTTAATAGTTTTTCAGAGAATCTGGCAGCTCTTGTCAATTTAGGTAAATATTTTCTCAAAATGGCAGCTTCTGTTTTGGGAATATGAACATGCTGTCAATCACTCTTATTATTATTATTTTTTAAATTTTTTAAATGCAGTGGATGAAATGAGTATTTTGATTGGATGGTTGTGTGTTTGGTTGCAATGTCTGTGAATGACGAGGCCTTTTGTTAAAGATAGCTGTAAATGCAATGAATGTATTTCAGTGTAGCTTTTTGCAGCGCACATGAAGCATCAAGAAAACATTCTTAAGATCTTTTCAGATTGTGTATGATTTCATATGTATGTGTTTTTCCAGGAGTTTTGTCCTATATCGTGTCTGTCAGTGAAATCCGTGATGGGTCCTGGACTTTGGTTTCATGAGACTTTGCCTTCAAAACAACAGCAGTTAGTCACTGAAAACAGCATGCTGAAAAGTTCATTACTGACATTAAATTTGCTGTTTTTGCACATTAGAAACTTGCATTTTTACTCTTAGCTGTTCATACGTTTGGGTTTTTACACTTTGGTTCATACGCTTTGGGATATAGTTTAAATTTTAGATATGATTATTCACCCATGCTTATAATGGGAAATTCAAATCTACAAATGGGACTTGTCGGGAAAACGCCTTTCACCTCAGTATCAACAACTAATAATTATTATAATTAATATTATATATTATGATGATTATATAATTTAGTTCTAATTTAAAGTCCAAAATCAAAAGAAATGTGTAATAGTCATTTATTTATTTATTAACTATATAGCGATCTATAAAACTACACACACATAGTTTAATTATTAATTCTACATACCATACCAAATATATATTTTACAAATAAATTACATTGTGCTTTTGGCCTAAAAATCACATCTTGCCTATTTCAATCATTATAAACATAACGATAAAAACGACTTTTCCCCAATGTGGCCAGAGTGCTAAAATGCGTTTTATAGGGTTTATTGGCTTATATATTTTTCCCACCTAATGATATAAAAATTTAATCTTATGATACTTTGGTTTAGGTGTTATATGCAGTTGTTATGGCATAAAGTGTGTTCATTTTTATTCTGCTTTCTGACATGTTCTCTCTATTATCGAAAAGTAACACAAATTATGCATTATTTATAATCTAATCATCAACAGCTAGTAGACCTAGCAAAGATAACTAGGTATTTTGGCGGGAACTGTGACTGGTTACCATGGTGAAGGTTTGCGCAGGTGATGTCAGTCCTGTCCTCCAGTCCAGCTGGGGGCGTCTCTCTCCCGCGCTCTGTGTGACCCGCGACTGTTGTTCAGTGTAAAAGAAGAGGAGGCCTGTTTAATTTCTCGCCCTCTGGTTGCGAAGCGTCCGCTCGAAGTCGCTCGTTTGACGGCGGGCTCATGTCGAAGGACGGCCGGTACGACGGGCGCCGGCGCGGCGGGGCTCAGCAGCACCGGCTCGGGCTGAGGCCGCCTCAGAGCGGGGACGCCAGAGACAGATCGGCCAGCAACAGCTCTGGATCATCTCACGGAGGAGGGAAAGCCAGGAATACGCCCATCAACATCGCCCTAAAGGTAGCAAACAACAGCCGTCTCAAAACATAGCGAGCTGCCTACCTAGACAGCATTATTTAGGGATGATAAGGGCTCTCTGTGAACGCCCAGAAGTGCCGCCTAGGCCGACAGCTGTTAGTTAGGGTGTAGAGCATTACCCTAACAGAGTTACTATGGTGACAGTACTTTCCCCTCAAAATGTTGCTACAATAAAAAAGATTGTGGTAAAGTTTTGATGCTGCTGTGATTCTGAACGCTTCTTTAACTGTATGCTTGCTTGTTGTTACCACTTTAACAGCACTGTAAGCAGTAGCTTAGTGTATTTAACTGTAAATGTGACCCTGGACCACAAAACCAGTCATAAGGGTCATTTTATTGAAATTGAGATTTATACTTTATCTGAAAGCTGAATAAATTTGTTAGGATAGGGCAATATTTGGCCGAGATACAACTATCTGGAACCTGAGGGTGCAAAAAAAATCTAAATATTGAGAAAATCGCTTTTAACGTTGTCCAAATGAAGTCCTTAGCAATGCTTATATTAAGTTTTGATATATTTATGGTATGAAACATGGAACATGATCTTTACTTAATATCCTAATGATTTTTGGCATAAAAGAAAAATCGATAATTTTGACCCATACAGTGTATTGTTGGCTATTGCTACAAATATAAATGTGCTACTTATCTCTGGTTTTGTGGTCCAGGGTCACAAATGAGTTTGTGCAGATGTGATCTACTCACATGGATTGTGTTGTAATTCTTGACTGTTACATATTCTTAAACGCCTGATGCAAGAGGGTGTATTTTTTGGGGGTTACGTTCTGTGTGTTATTGTGACCTGAAAGGTTTCAGTCACTTCAGATATTCAGGGTATTGTGGGCAGTCACAATTTGTCAGAACATAATCAGTCTCACAGATACACAACACAAATGCCACCATTACATTACGTAACAGTAACACTCAAGAAAACATAACATAAAAGTACCTCACAATAACATGACAAATGAAGGGTAACGTAATGCAATATAATGTTGACACGGCGTGACATGACAGAAACAATGCAATGTACCATTATAGTAACAATGCATAATATGACATAATAAAAAGCAGCATTTTAGGGGCCAAGCACTCCAAAGGCAAAATGAGGAGCTAAGCATTAGGGATGGGAATCACCAGAGGCCCCACGATACTATATTATCACAATTCTTGTGTCACGATTCAATATTATTGCGATTTTTAAATATATTGCAATTTATTACCTTTTTCCAACTTCAAATTCTGTCCCCAAACGAAAATTTGGCAACATCTGTTTTAACTAAAAAGAAACCTTTCTCAGAATGTTTGTCTCACTTCAATTTTATTGTTGCAGTGCAAAATGGGATTGTCAAGCAGACAAACTGACCAACACTTTCATGAAAACCAGTCATAAATGTTGTATGCACCTAGCAAACTCAGCTATTTGTATTACAGTCTAGTCTAGTCCACTTTAATTAAATGTTAACAGGTATGCACTGCTGTGCTACTACAGGTATTTTGAACAATGCAACTTGTACAAAAAAGATGTGCAGACCCTTCAGCAATTGGGGGGTTTGAAAGTAAATTACTGTTAACTCCCTGGGGTCGACGGTCGCGCGGTGCGCCCAGCTCACTTTTTTTAAGACCAGTGCGAAAGACACTAAAAATACTCTGTTGATTTTGGTCACACAAATAAGTGTTATATCATTCAAAACTGTAAAGACTCTATTTTTATTTGTGTAAACTCACAATAACAACAAAAACTTTGTGCTTTTGTAAAATAAAGAAAACATACAGGGTGCGTTCTCCGTCTTCTCTGTCTCCGTGAATATCCATCTGAAACGCGTCACTAAATGGAACTGAAAATCAGCGAATACTTTACACTGGCCACATTCACACAGCAGCAGAATACGGTTGTCAGTCCTGTTTTTGAGTCCTTAATACGGTTACATTCACACACAGTTTGGTTATTTACGGGTGTGATTTTATTATTTTTTTTTGGGACCGAACTCACACCTGTAAATTTTCAGGACTCACAACCGCGTTCTCGGAACACATGCGCTGTGTGAACGGAACAGGACTGGACTACTAGTTGTCTGTCACGTCATACAGTGCGCGGGAGAGAGCCACTCTGCCGCACAAAACGCGCGTCTACCATGCGTTACGTGTCTTCACGTGTGTTTTCGGTAACTTACAGTGACGGAGAAATGAGCTGCGTGTCATCTGAACGTTTTAGAGCCCGTCAGTTTTCCACCGGTGCCGCTTGCGTCAGTTTTGGACTCTATTCACACTAATGTTGCTGCCCTATTGCCACAGACGATGGACCACATCAACTCTTTCCTGAGCAACCCCAGCGCCAACCCACATTGCACACTCAAACACATCGGCTGGCTGGCAGAGCAGGTATTACACTCACACACAACACACACACACACACACACTCTCTCTCTCTCTCTCTCTCTCTCACACACACACTCTCTCTCTCACTCTCACTCTCACTCCTCACTCTCACTCACTCACACACACACTAGGGCTGTGCAATTAATCGCAAGTGATTGTCATGCCCATCTCATCAGTAAAGCTGGTTCTGTGATTAGTAGTAAATCTCCATCACCTGCTTTCAGATGGAGCGGCATTTAATACACAGAGCTGTAGTTCACTGACAAGCTAGGCGATATCGCGTTCATAATCTCTGCGTCAGTCGATTGGACTCTAGTCCTGTCAGAAAGTGTTCATACAGACAGTATTCTAAACACAACTGTAAGCTGCTGTGTGAACGGGACATTTCGAGACTCACACCTGTAAAGAAAATGCGGTTGTCAATCCCAAAAACTGACAGTGTGAACGTAGCCACAGAGACATGAAACATATCTATTGAATGAAGTCTACTTTTAAATGAAGTAAGTCTTATCGAAAACAAATATTCTGTGATAAAGTAATCCGTATGAAACCAACACAATGTTCAGTCTTTCTCGTCTAAACTCATTATCTCTAATGTGATCCACATATGTAAATATCCACGTGAGATGCGCGCACATGTAAACGCCCAACATAAAGTGTGACGATAGTCAAGTTCATCACGGCTACATTTTTTTCCCCCAAAACTTACTAACCACACAAATTTTTTTTCAAAAAAATGCAAACATGTATGATGTAGATAAATTCTGCTCACATATTATTGTAGCACAGTTTGTGCTGGATACAAAAAAATTACACGTTGACCAATAGTATGTTATAAGTAGCAGAAATAAGCGCAAATGTCAGGGCATGTCAAAACATCTCAAGGGCCCCCAAATCACCTCAGACCCCAGAGGGTTAAGTTTAAAATAAATAAAACATAGTCTTACATTAAAATAAAAATGTTACATTTAAATTAAACATAACATGTACTCTTAAAGTAAACAATGTGCTACAACAGGTATACTATGTACTGCTGTGCTCTTAGAATATTTTACTTTCATTTATTCCATTGTCTGTTTAATGCACAGGTAGTTCCAAGTCAGTTTAATCACTGTTCTATATTAATGCGCCGCTGCTTTAATTGACCCACACAAACGCACACATTCATCACTCGCATAGAGAGAGAGAGATCGGAGATCCCGCTGCACACACAGAAACGTTCAGGACTATGGCCAACATAAACTTGTCAAAGCTGCCCCACTACTTTTATTAATAAAATGGCTTAGAAACTGGATCACTGCATTATATTCCTCAGCAACGAAGAGGAAAAATCTGTTTAAGTACACTATTAAAAATTAAAATAAGTAAAAAAACTAAACCTTACGATTTTCAAATTTTGGTGTTTATTCGACTCGGCATGAGCCAAGGATTCAGAGGAAAAAGGAATTTTTATACCACTTTTTTTATTTTTATAAATTTTTAGTTTTTATACCACTTCTCTTCAGTTTAACATTTTACATGACAACATAATACATAACAGTAATATAACTCAACATAACATTTACATTACAAAAATGACTACATAACAGTAATGCAATTCAAAATAACATTACAAGACGGCAACATAACAGTACAATAACATGACAACAGACCAGTAAACAGTAAGAGAAAGTGCAGTAACCTATGTAATGGATCGTGTAGTGTATCTTACATAATCTTGAAGGGTTTTTAAGGGCGGTAATGAGTGACTAATTGCATGGCTGCTTTTCAAATAAATAAACCCATAGACGTGAAATAATTGACTTTAAATGATTTTATTATGTGAAAACAAGCAAAGCACAGAGGCTTCAGAAATGCCCTTCAGTTCCTAGACCTGATCTACCTGTCAGTGTTTATTTTGCAATTATGACCATCTGATTGTATTTTATCTTGCTTATTATACAGCTGCTTAACAAATGAGTACTTGAACATGGAAACAGAACCTGATATCAAGCAGCAGTTTGTTGAATTAATTAATCTGTAATGTTGTTTTTACAAAATTGGAAAGAGTTACGGCGAATATTGTCTGAGGAACAAGGTTAGTGTGTTTTCGCTTGGTTAGACAAAGGTGCATTGCCAGAGTGGTAGTAACCATGAATTTGACATTTGTCCTTTCATGCATTTAGAATTCCCAATTCAGAAACTATGGAAGTTTATAATTGAGTGTTCCAGGCCTGAAAAAGTTTTGAAAATCAATGAAGGCCTCAAAGAAATGTCATGATTTGTTAAGAGACATTAGGCAGTCTATTTTAGTACATCACCATGTTTTTTTTTTTTTTTTAACATAAAAGTATACACATTAATGCACACATATGCCTAAAGTGTAAATAACCATGCAAAAGTGTTGCGTTTGTTTAATATTTGAAAGCAAATTACCTTAGCCAATTATTTATCAAGCAACCAACTGTTTTCTTCCAAGTACACTCTACCCATTTCCTTTCCATATCAATGACAGATTAACAAGATTGACTTGGGTCAGAAAAAGCTGTGTATTGATTTAAGCTTTAATGCACATATGATAGTAACATTAAAAATAATTACATTTTATATACATGCATACATAAGAGAATTAGTTTATAAAAATGTAAATATTACATACCGAATATCTTGTAGTCTTCAGACCGTAGATATTTTTGCACGCTTTCATCCTCGCGGCTGTGTCTGTTCCGCATCTCGTTGGCGCATCTCTATTTACATCTATATCCCCGGTGTAAGTTACGCACCGCCGAGCTCCAATCGGACATTGAGTCTGCGGCGTGTCCAATGCAGACGCGCTGACACAAGCAGCCCTGCCGCCTCCAGCACATGCTGGATGAGTGGGTGGCCTGCCATGTGCACATGACTGCACAGAGAGAGAGAGAGGAGCTGTGCACAATACTCTGCCAAGCTGTGGAGGGTGACTACGCCACAACTAAGACAGCAAAACTGTAGCGGCAGAGTCGGTGTGCAGCCGAGACGTTGCAGAAAGACGGTCCATATGGCCAGGACAAGAAGTCCGTCCTGCTGATTGGCAGAGGCATCTACTCGGCGAGATTGCAGGAGTCACGCTCAACCACGGGGCTATTTTTGGTCCAGCTGTCAAATGACGATGACAAGCCGTTCGTGCAGCGGAGATGCTGGTTAAGGGGGAAAGCCGGTTGCAAACAAATTTGGTAGCATGTCAGGGCTGGATATGGATGAGGAACCTGCTTACAGACTCTACTTCTACTCTGTACGTACCTACTTTCCTCTTCCCATCATTCTTTCTGCTTGGACGCGCTTGAAACTCTATCCTTGCTGCTCTGTAATTTGTTATGAAAGCAGTTCTTTGTAGCTGGACGTCCTTGTTTTGCAGTTCTGAGGGGCTCGGTTCGATCTAACTCCAGTGACCTCGGGTGTCAAGGGGCCTGCTGGTGATTAGGTGATTTAGCTTGATTCGTCTCATGCATGCATGGAACGCTGACCTGAGATCAGATGCACCCTTGTCGCGTTTACCTTGGTTATTTTGCCGGTTGCCAAATCGGAAACAGCCCCCCCCCCTTAACCCTGAGGACATGAGATAGTGGCAGGGGAGGACAGTAAAATGTTTATGCATGTGTAAAAACCAGTAAGCCTGATGAAATATTCCTCTATGTGAGGGAATGTGACAGACAGAACAGCTTTGCGTTTGTGTAACGGTGGAATATGGCCAACAAACAACAGAATAATTAGCTAAATGCCACATTGTATTTATTTATTTTTTTAAGATTATTATATTTAATGTATCAAAGGAGTGTAACGCACTATCCAGAGTGATTACATTTAATGTTTTGGGCGTACAGACAAAATTGAGATACTGAAGGCATTGGTTTTAAAGTCCAATATGAAATTAAAATGGATAAAATCAAGTCAACTAATCTATTTTTTATGACACTTTATTTTAAGGACCAATTCTCACTATTAACTAGCATGCATATTGGCTGTTTATTAGTACTTACAAAGTACATATTAATGCTTTGTTCTGCATGACGATATTGTAGATCCCTTAATCCTGCCCCATACCTAAACTTAACAACTATCTTGCTAACTATTAAGCAGCAGTAGGAGTTTGAGGCAAATGCCATGTTAATAGTTTAATTGTGAGAATTAGACCTTAAAATAAAATGTGACCCTATCTTTTAAAGAATATTCCAGGTTCATTACAAGTTACACACCAGGAACAGTAACTATAAAGATAATGATAAAGATATACTGTAGTTGTAAAAATAATTTTCAATATTAAAGAATAGCAGAGTCCACACCACAACTATAACGATAAAGGCACAGAGAAACAATGTTGTTGGAATCACTTTCCGAATGTTTTTTTTTTTTTTTGATGGACGATAAAAATATTGACAGCCAATCATAATCAATCCTGCTGTCACAAGCTCGAGAATTTAAAGAGGTAGCATCCACTGGTGTGGACGATAATATAGTTATCTTTATAATTATCGTTCCTGGTGTGAACAGGCCTTTAAGCTGTAATGTTAGCATTAGGGATGCGCCGATCCAATATTCATATCGGGTATCGGCTCCGATAGTGCCATTTTTCTCGGATCGGGTATCGGTCCGAGAGGGCCGATCCAAATCCGAGATTTTTTTTTTTTTTTCAGATTGTGCGAATTATTCTGTTACTTTTGAAGCCATTCGATAGCTTAATGTGAGCTACATATGAATATTTATGTCCTTATATTAAAGTTCACACAAACTCTTTTCTCTGCTGTGGCTGTCAGTCATTCGTTCAGCCTTTAAACCCTGGTCACGTTCGGTTACAGCAGTCAGCTCGGTAAAGCTCTCTACAAGATCATTCTGTGTTCCCATTATAATACTTGATTTGTAAATAAATGTCTACGATTTTGCAAAAAGGACTATCTTCTTGCCAGAGTTTAATGTTGTATTGTTACTTGCTACCGGGTGTCTGTGAAAACAAAACACGGCGTAGAAAAGACTATAAATAGTTTTAAACGCACACGGTAACTGAAATTTAAAACTGCTAAAAGAAAAGGCTCAATAAAATATCGCACAGATATAATGCACTACGCATCAATTTCTCTTCCCTTTGTGCTTTGCCGTTTTTAACACTAAGCGCGTACGGTGTGCGCAACCGGTGTGCAGAATGATGCGCTTGAAAGCAAACACATCGTCGGCTGTTCGTGCTGCACTGTATGTGTTTGTCCTATCGTATTATCATTGCTGTGGCCTTATTAAAAATATGTATACATTCAAAATAATTATTTGAATGGTATAGATATACTTAAACATTAGATTATTTTTTTTAAGACCGCTTAAAAAGTTGGGATATCTAAAAGTTGGGTATGTTAAATTGTTTAGAGCTGCATTGAAAGCTTGTGACTTCTCACTTATAGTGTGGTTGGCAAGTCCACAGTTCAGAAGGAAGTCGATTAGTAACACAATTATTGGTGAAAGATGAAAAAAGAAAGTGATGTGAATGTGGACAAGTAGGTGACCCATAATTGGAATTAGTGACTCGGCATTTCCCTCCCCAAAAACCAAAGGCACACACCCGCATGAAACACACCCGCTGAACACAAACCCGGAGCAAGGGGCAGCCATTTTGCTGCGGCGCCCGGGGAGCAGGTGGGGTTCGGTGCCTTGCTCAAGGGCACCTCAGGCGTGGTATTGAAGGTGGGAGAGAGCGCTGTACATTCACTCCCCCCACTACAATCCCTGCCGGTACGAGACTCGAACCCACATAACCTTTGGTTATGAGTCCGACTCTCTAACCATTAGGCACGACTTCCCCCTTGTGATCTGCCCACTATGATTAGACTAGGTTTCACGTTGCAGAAAAAAGGTTTTCAAAAACAAAATCCTGAAAGATCCCTTACATCCAGCCAGACACCCCTTTACGCCTCTTCCTTCAGGCAGACGCCTTGGAGCAATTAAAACTAAGTCTACATGTTTTTTGAACAGCACTTATTGTAGGATTGTTCATGCTCTTAATTCCTCTGGTGTCTATGCATCTGTATTTAACTCCTTATAATTGATAGGACATAGATAGTTGTGTATGTGTATTTATATATTGTATGTATTTTAATGTTTGTTATTATTGTTGATGAGCTCACGAAGCAAAATTCCAAACAGCTAGGGTGTTTGGCAATAAATAAATAAATAAAGAATATATATATTAGTTCAACGCTCTACATTGCGAGTAAATCACTCGCTTATGCGACTAAAGAGGTAATATTAGCCAATGACTAATAAATTCTCAGATTTTACTCGCCAGTGTGTGAGTTGGAGGCGGAGTATAAGTTTAGCACAGATATATTTTCACTCACAGAACACTCTGACTGAGCGCTTAAGAGTTTCACTCTCTGTCAAGCGATCCGTGATATTTTTCAGTTCATCTCAATGGATGCGCAGCGCACCTGTGTTTTGTGTATTTGGCGTAACGTAAACTCTAGTGTGAAGGCGCACGACTCGCTGACGCTTTCTCTCACGTGCGCAAAGTGAGAGAGAGAGAGAGAGAGGGAGCGAGAGAGTCTTACATAACATGCAGAAATGTAAACGATATTCTTTGTTTTATTTTCCTGCCAAAATAACAGAGTTCCTTTGGAATTCTTCAGCCTTTAAGAACTACCGCTTTCTCCGGTAGTGGGCGGAACTAATGCGCAAACGACAATCTCATTGGCTGGTGCTCACCTATTATCGTCCCTGTTTAGATTTCCCTGTTTGGTGCGCTTTATATTGTTCTTATTAGTAGAATTCGTATAATAATAATATCGTTTCAGTATTATTATTCTTTTTTTTCTCCTCAATTTTTTTCCCAGGACACTGAATGTCAAAAAAGCGTGTGTGGTGTGGTGTGTGTGTGTGTATATATGTATAAGTATAGTATTTCAGTCTGGCGAGTAAACAAAAAAAAAATTTACTAGCCAATGGCGATTCAATTGCCAAGGTGTCCGTAGAGAGTTGTGAATGTTTTTAATGGATGGATTTTATAATACAAATAGCAATGTGTAACATTTTACCATATTTAGTGCAACACTTTTATTTGTTCCCCACAAAATAGTTTTTTCACTAAATGTTTGGATTTCTAAAATTATTGTGCACTGAATTTTCTAGAATAACATTTGCTGCCGAATTATCCACTAACCTAGTTTGATAAATTTGGCTAGCCTCTTTTTTCATATTTTGTTTATTTATATAAGGGATATTGTAGTTGTCTGTTAATGAAGTAGTCTGTATCTAGTAGATTGTGAACGAATGATTATCAGTTACATGCACAGAGATGTATAAAGTCTACATTTATTTAAATGGGGGGAAAAAAACTTCACTGGTATCGGTATCAGTATCGGCCAATACCGAACCCTAGGTGTCTGAATCGCTATCGGAGGCAAAAAAGGTGGATCAGAGCATCCCTAGTTAGCATTTGTGGCATAAAGTCGATTACCACAGGTTTTTTTTATTTGTCCTTCATTTTCTTTAAAGTTGGTGTGAATTGAAAATTAAGTAGATGCATGTGAACAATTTGTTTGTACAGTGGGTAAAATGAGTATTGAACACGTCAGTATTTTCACCAGATGTCGGTAACAACCCAAGTAATCCATACATACAAAGAAAACAAAACACATAAGTTCAGAAATTAAGTTCTGTGTAATAAAGTGGAATGACCCAGGGGAAAAGTATTGAACACGTGAAGAAAGGGAGGTGCAAAAAGGCATGGAAAGCCAAGACACCAGCTGACATCTATCAGTAATTAGAAAGCAATCCTGCCCCTAGTCAGTGGAAATTAATATTAGCTGGTTTAGTCCCAACTGATGGCCTATAAAAAGGTGTCTCATGACCAACGTGTCACACAAGAAACATTTCATGATGGGTAAAAGCAAAGAGCTCTCTCAAGACCTTCACAACCTTATTGTTGCAAAACATACTGATTGCAGAAGGATTTCTATACTTCTGAATGTTCCAGTGAGCACTGTTGGGGCCATAATCCGGAAGTGGAAAGAACATAATTTCACCATAAACCGGCCACGACCAGGTTCTCCTCGCAAGATTTCAACTCTTCTGATGAAAAAAATTATCAGAAGAGTTGTCCAAGAGCCAAAGATCACTTGTGGAGAGCTTCAGAAAGACCTGGAATTAGCATGTACAATTTTTTAAAAGAAAACAATAAGTAATGCACTCAACCGCCATGGCCTGTATGCACGCTCCCCACGCAAGACTCTATTGCTGAAGAAAAAGCATGTTGAAGCTCGTTTAAAGTTTGCTGCACAACATTTAGACAAGCCTGTGAAATACTGTGAGAATATAGTCTGGTCCGATGAGACCAAAATTAAACTCTTTGGATGCCATAATACACACCATGTTTGGAGGTCAAACGACACTGCGCAAAACCCCAAAACATCATGGTGTATCACTGGCAAAATTCATATAATTGAAGGAAGCATGAATGGAAAAATGTACCGAGACATCCGAGACAAATCTGCTGCCATCTACCAGGATGATGAAGATGAAACAAGGGCGGACATTCCAGCGAGACAATGATCCCAAACACACAGCCAAGGAATCTCTCAATTGGTTTCAAAGAAAGAAAGTAAAGCTGCTAGAATGACCCAGCCAATCACCTGACTTGAATCCAATCGAAAATCTATGGAAAAAACTACAGATCAGAGTTCATCGAAGAGGCCCACAGAACCAGAATGGGCCAAAATCACACCTGAGCAATGCATGCGACTAGTTTCTTCATACAGGAGGCGTCTTGAAGCTGTCATTAACAACAAAGGCTTTTGTTCAAAGTAATAGATAAATTTCAGTAAGCGTGCTCAATAGGCCTACTTTTTCCCTGGGTCATTTCAATTTATTACACAATTTATTCATTCATTCATTCATTATTTATTTATAAAGCACATTTAAAAACAACCCAGGGTTGACCAAAGTGCTGTACAGATAATAGAAGTCAAATAAAGATACAAATGGTAATCTCAATATATATCTTCATGTAAACAAAATAATAATAAATTAGAAATCCACACTAAGCAAATGTGTTTTAAGTTTTGATTTGAAAGAGGAAAGTGATGACACCATTCGGATCGAAACCGGTAGGCTGTTCCAGAGTTTGGGGCCTACTGTCGCAAAAGCTCGGTTTCCACGATGTTTTAACCTCGATCTACACAGAGAGAGCAATCCAAGGCTGCCTGATCTAAGTGACCTAGAAGGATTGTGATAATGTAAAATGTCAGAAAGATACGCTGGTGCTAGGCCATGTAATGCTTTAAAAACAAAAAGTAGAATTTTAAAATCTATTCTCAGTTTGACTGGTAGCCAATGCAGAGAAGTTAAGATGGGAGCGATGTGATCAAATTTTCGACTGTCAGTCAGCAGCCTGGCTGCAGCATTTTGTACCATTTGAAGACGCCCGATGGATGATTGATTTACACCATAATAAAGTGAATTGCAATAATCAAGGCGTGAAGTAATAAATGCATGGATAACTTTTTCAAAGTTCTTTAAAGAAAGAAGAGGTTTGACTTTTGCGAGACGTCGTAAATGATAAAAACAGGATTTAACAACAGAAATTTAATTTCTGAACTTATGTGTTTTGTTTTTTGGGGGATTACTCCGGTGAAAATTTCATGTCAACAGCACCTTTAGACATATATTTACTGAGAAAAATGGTGAGGTGTTCAATACTTACAGTGGGTACGGAAAGTATTCAGACCCCCTTAAATTTTTCACTCATATTGCAGCCATTTGCTAAAATCATTTAAGTAAATTCTTTTTCCTCATTAATGTACACACAGCACCCCATATTGACAGAAAAACACCGAATTGTTGACATTTTTGCAGATTTATTAAAAAAGAAAACTGAAATATCACATGGTCCTAAGTATTCCGACCCTTTGCTCAGTATTAGTAGAAGCACCCTTTTGATCTAATTACAGCCATGAGGTTCTTTTTGGGAAAAGATGCAACAAGTTTTTCACACCTAGATTTGGGGATCCTCTGCCATTCCTCCTTGCAGATCTCTAGTAAAAACACCCCAAAATTCTGTCAGGTTGGATGGTAACGTTGGTGGACAGCCATTTTTAGGACTCTCCAGAGATTTTAAGTCAGGGCTCTGGCTGGGCCAATCAAGAACAGTCACAGAGTTGTTGTGAAAACACTCCTTCGTTATTTTAGCTGTCTGCTTAAGGTCATTGTCTTGTTGGAAGGTAAACATTCGGCCCAGTCTGAGGTCCTGAGCACTTGGAGAAGGTTTTCGTCCAGGATATCACTGTACTTGGCCGCATTCATCTTTCAACCATTGCAACCAGTCGTCCTGTCCCTGCAAAACACCCCCACAGCATGATGCTGCCACCATGCTTCACTGTTGGGACTGTATTGGACAGTTGATGAGCAGTGCCTGGTTTTCTCCATACATAGCGCTTAGAATTAAGGCCAAAAAGTTGTATCTTGGTCTCATCAGACCAGATAATTTTATTTCTCACCATCTTGGAGTCTTTCAGGTGTTTTTTAGCAAATTCCATGTGGGCTTTCATGTGTCTTGCAATGAGGAGAGGCTTCCGTCGGGCCACTTTGCCATAAAGCCCTGACTGGTGGAGGTGCTGCAGTGATGGTTGACTTTCTACATCTTTCTCCCATCTCCTGACTGCATCTATGGAGCTCAGCCACAGTGATCTGGGTTCTGTACCACTTTCTCTGACCTCTACTCACCAAGGTCTTATCACGATGCTCAGTTTGCGGACGGCGCTCTAGGAGGGTTCCTGGTCGCCCAAACGTCTTCAAGTAAGGATATGGGACCAATGGGCTTCTTAGGAAACTAAGTGCAGCTAATGTTTTTTGAAACCTTGACAGATCTGTGCCTGCCACAATTCTGTCTTGAGCTCTCAGCAGTTCCTTTGACCTCTGCTTCTCATTTTTGCCCCTTCTCTGACATGCAACTGTGAGCTGGAAGGTCTTGATATAGACAGGTGTGTGGCTTTGCTCTAATCAAGTCCAATCAGTATAATCAAAACACAGCTGGACCTCAAATGAGGTGTAGAACCATCTCAAGGATGATCAGAAGAAAGGGACAGCACCTGAGTTAAATATATAGCTGTGTCTCATTTAGAAGGCTGCACCCTCCGGAGGTCGAATCCTCTGGAGGTCGCATCCTCTGTAGGATGCATATACGAAGTGTCCTCAACCTAGAATTAAACGAGACGGACTTCGTAGGACAGGCGGAAAAGGAAACTGGAAGTATCACGTTGCTATGCCAACAAATTTAGAGCATGGTTACGCTCTCACACTACTTAAATTAAAGAAAATTATTTCTAAATTTGGAAAGTAATTAAAAAAAAAAGAAAAGGTTTTACTTGTTTTATTTTGTTCAATTTTTGAGGAGCTGCAGCGTACGTACAGCAGGCATCTATTAGAGAAAAAAAAGGAGGAGGATATTAAAAACAAAGTTTATCCATTTTTACAGAGGCGAATTAAGGTAAGTTGTAAACACCACATCTGCGCTTGTGTGTACGTTACATCTGCCGACGCCGGCCTTTTTCAAATTAACAACGGTTGTTCACGACAACGCAAAGAATTGTGGGTTATCTGTAACAGCGAAGGATACACCTCATGCATCCTCCGAAATCCTGTGAAAGAAGGTCGCATTCGAAGGTCGCATTCGGAGTGTCCTACTTGCTTTTCTGAAATGAGACAGCCTCGATGACGTATGCAGCCTTCGAATGCGACCTCCGGAGGACGCAGCCTCTAAAATGGACAGCACCTGAGTTGTCACAGCAAAGGGTCTGAATACTTAGGACCATGTGATATTTCAGTTTTTCTTTTTTAATAAATCTGCAAAAATGTCAACAATTCTGTGTTTTTCTGGCAAATATGGGGTGCTGTGTGTACATTGAGGAAAAAAAATTAACTTAAATGATTTTAGCAAATGGCTGCAAAATAACAAAGAGTGAAAAATTTAAGGGGGTCTGAATACTTTCCGTACCCACTGTATTTTACCTCTGTATATGGTTTCCCGTTTTTGTTATGTACTTTTTAATCGTGAAAATTGGTGAAAATTCCCCGGTCATTTAGTTCACTAAAACCCAACCCCACGCCACTATCGATTACAAGAGCACTTTCATTTTTGAGTGCCATGCCCACACATCTTAAAATTAGGGATGCACTGTTATCTCGGCCGCTGAAAATTATTGGCTGAAAATGGCTTTTTCATTTTTTGGCTACAATTGTTACATTGGATGTAATTTTAGTCAGAGGAGGTTAGTAAGCTGTTTTTCACATTAAAATCATGTCAACATGCATACGTTTAACGCCTTGTGGCTATAGTTTTGAAATAGTCAGCAATTTAACGTTTACGAATTGGCTCCATTCACTTCCATTGTAAGTGCACAAATAGGCGACAGCTTTCAAAAGACAGAAATCATCTCAGTTGTGGATCCATGTGTAAATGGTGTGCAATAAACATACCACTGTTTGTCTTCCCACTGGTGCTGTTGACATGACAGTGAGTAACTAGTGATCTTGGCATCACGTGCTTATGTTATCACCACTGGCAAGTCATATAAGGTGACGAAAGAAGGTGTGAATTATTGGTACTTATTTTAATGGTTAATGTCCTTATATCTTGGACAGAGTAAGCTCACTCTTGCCAGTTGCTAAGAGCACTGCTTCTGTCTGTGGGTGTTATAATGAAAAGGACAAGTACTTGGCCACTTTTTAGCTCACACTTTTTTTTTTTTTTTCTGCCCTGTTTATGTGAACAATGTCCTGTATAAATTCAAGTGTAAGCAGAATGCAACGTCTTCCTATTATTTGAGTCACAAGTTCATGGGTAGCCTCAGGTTTCCCATTTTCATGGATAATCTGGAAAAAGCAGGATATGTTTGCGAAAGTTCAGTGTCTGTACAAAAGCTTTTAGTTGTTTCCTTGAGTGTAAGAAGTTGCTCTAAAAATGTGTGAATGGTGTGAATAAGCCTGGAAAAGTTCACCCAAAAAAAAGAAAAGGAAAATTTACTGGACATGCATTGAGCCTCAGTTCATCCAAGATACAAAAGAGTTTGTTTTTCATCAAAACAGATTTGGAGAAATGTAGCATTTCATCACTTGTCACGTGGATTACTTGCTCAGGGTGCTGTCAGAATGAGAGTCCAAACAGCTGATAAAAACATCACAATAATCCACACCACTCCAGTCCATCAATTAATGTCTTATGGAGCAAAGTTTCTAGTCCTCTATCCATAATATTCCTTCAAGAAGTGTTGGAATTTTTCACTGGAAGAAACAAGCAATGGTTTACAGTTAAAATCCATTAATGATGGATTAGTTTTTTTAATAAACATTCAGCTTTTCACTTCACAAGACATTAACTGATGGACTGGAATGGTGTGGATTATTGTGATGTTTTATCAGTGACGAACCATTCACTGCAGAGGAAACAATGGTGAGCAAGTGATGTAAATGTTACATTTCTCCAAATCATCTGTTCCCCTGAAGAAACAGAAATGTCTAGTTGTCTAAATGCCCCCCCCACCCCCCCCCTAGTTACACTTGGTTTTTCTTTTTGCTACAGGCCTCTTTCCAGCGGTCCAACAGCCATGACAAGGTGAGGAAGATCGTGGCAGAGGAAGGCCGGGCTGCTCGAAATCTCATCGCATGGAGTGTCCCAGTGGAGAACAAGGAGGAAGAGGGTTAGATCCATTTAGATACACACATAATAATAAGTCTTGACATTTGCATGGGATTTTATTGTAAATAAGGTGTTGATCCTGGAGTAGCCACCCCAAGTTAGGGGAAACAAACATAAAAAGTCTTGGGATATCACAGGCATTTCAACAATTATTTTATGAAGAACAATTAGCAGATTTTATAAACACTGCCAATCAAAAGTTTGGGGTTAGTACGTTTTTTAAATTCTCTTATGCTCACCGAGGGTGCATTTATTTTATTAAAAATACAGTAAAAACAGTAATTGTGAAATATTATTACAATTGAAAAAAACTGCTTCAATTTTAATATATTTAAAATGTAGTTAGTAATATGATCAAAGTGAGTGCCGATATTGTCACGGTTGAAAACCGTTGTGCTGCTGCCTAATTTTTTTGTGGAAACCATAATACTTCTTTTTTTTTTTTTTTTTTTTTTTTCTCTTTCTCATCCAGGATTCTATAATGAATTAAAAATAAATCCAAAAAATTGATTTGAAATCCCAAAATAGTAGTAACATTGGTCTTTATTTGGATTTTTGATCGTGCGTTTTTGAATAAAAGTTATTTAAAAAATAAATCAAATAATATACATGATACATGCTCTTATTCGCTGGCTAACACGGTCTCACATCCCACATGGTTCATCGCCCATCAGGCTACCAACTTAAAATGCATCCAGCTTTGTAAAGAGCATCCATTTGCAAAGCAAATGTGGGTGACGAACAAGTGCTCCAAATCTGTCATCCCCTCTCTTGTACCTGGAGTCATAACTCTTTGTGCAGGTGTGCAAACTCCTCCGCGGTGTGTTGTGTGTGTGGTGTGTGTGTGTGTGTGTGTGTGTGTGTCGTGTGGGTGTGTATAAGCTGACCCAGATCCTTGATGTCACTGTCAGTGATGACGGGTAACCACAGGAGTCTTTTGTTAGTTGGGGACTGCAGTATGTGTTATGTCCGAGCAAACACGACTCACCAGTGCCTGCATTCATCATGTGCAGTGACCGTTTCTGGATCAGGGGTTGTCACCTTAAGTGTACACTTAATAGTTAGGAGTGCTGATTGAGAATCAGTTTTGACCCCTCATATCCTGATAAAGAGGATTATGTTGACTAGAAGAGACTGATCCTAGATGATTACAGAAAGCTGATCCTGTTCTTATAGTGAAAACACAATACAAGCCCTGATCCCAGATCAGTTCTTTATGAATGCAAGCACTGGCTAAAGATGAATAAAAACAGAGGAGTGTCTAGTTCGTATTTCAGCCCTGAAAGTAAATAAGGAAAATTTATTACAAATTATATTTTGCATGACGAAACTAAAGCCTATTTGTAGCATATGAACTGAAGCCTATTTGTGTTATTTATGTTTTTAGTTTTTTTTTTAGTTTTCATTATTCTGAATGTCACCGTACGAGTGTCATCCTGTCTAGAACACAGTAATCCAAAAAAACACTAAACAAAAGAAAAAAAAAAACTAAATTCAGTACTACAAATACTACCCTGATGTAAATTACTTTATTATATAGTGACATTAAACGTGTGTGTGTATATATTTTATACATATATGTGCGTGTTTATATATGTATGTCTGTGTGTGTATTTATTTGCGTTGCAGTAATGTAAATGGGGTGGAGGGATCTTAGTGATCCTAAAAGCATGCTTGAAGAAAACTTTTTTTTTTTTTCGTGCCAGTGGTATACAATGGTTGTTTAGAATGGAAGACTACCAGACTTTTTTTATTTATTTATTATTATTTTTTAGCATGCATGATGTAATTACAAACATTAAAATTAGAAATGCTCATGCTACATAGTGATGTAACCTCATCATGGGAATAAAAAAACAATTTCAAAATTGCGAAAATGTTTTAGTATTCCTGACTTAAATTCATAGAGACCATTGTTTCCTTTCAGAATCGGAAAGTTGAATAGGTCTTCAGTTTTACAAAAAATGCTCTGATGTCACCCATTTAAATTTGTTTGGTGGAATACTCCGGAGGTATAAAGTAATGTGATATTTATCTGCATATTAACTGTACTGTGTTCTTCTGTTCACGCGCAGCTAAGTCGAAGAATCACAGTAACGGCAATGCAAGAGCTCAACGAATCAACTCTGGGCTCCACAGGAACAAAAAGCAGGTGTGATTCATTTGTAAAAAGATCGTTTTTAGTTTCTGAATCTTTTATGAATATCTAGAGTAACTGAAAATACTACTGCCATACAATACGCTTCATTACATTATATAATGCCTCTATTTGCATCCACAACAAATCTAGAACCAGGCAAAACAAAAAAATAATAATAGCCTGAAATGTGAGTCTTGGCCAGTATGAAAATAATCAAACGGGTCTAAATCAAAAGAAAATGTTTCTTTGCATCCTAAAAGTGATAATTTAACCAGGAAGCTTTAAACTGGAAAGCTTTTACTCATGTTAAACACTAGGGGGTGCCAGAGACCTTTTATTTGGACCTTGTATTTATGGGGTCTAATTTCAATTCTTCCATAATTTGACCTCGGTGTTTATATAAGCAGCACACACTGATTGTTAAAACAGCCGTTAGTCCGTAAAGTTAATGGCAGATAGAGTTCATTCGGTCAAATAAAGGTATCTAGACCGTTTGAAACATGCAATCACATCTGCTCTTAACAGAACTCAGCACTGGACTGCAAAAACACACCTGGGTCGATACTGGACAAAGGACCTGAGAAGAGCCCCACCAAGACTAGACAGCCACGGAAGGTGGACCTCAGAGCGCGATATTGGGCCTTCCTTTTCGATAATCTACGGAGAGCAGTGGATGAGATCTACGTCACCTGTGAATCCGACCAGAGTGTGGTGGAGTGCAGGGTATGATTATATATGACACACATACCATCAACAACAATTGTTCGGTTTTACCACTTGAAACGGAATATGTTATATATCTCTAATGCTGTAATTTTTATTTAAATGAAAATATAATTTAATTTAAACATTTTTGTATTATTCTTTTATTATTTGTTTTTATTATTATTTTATAACTTTGAAGTGGCTGCTTTTGCACTTTGACCACTAGAGGGAGTGAAGTGTTGCGATTTTCTTCCTCCTCCTCCTCCTCGCATTCCTTTTGTTTTCTGGTTTGTGTCAGAGAGGGGTTTGGTGAGAGAATTATCACTGCACCTCTCCAGGGCCTTTCTGGAGGGAGTGGAGATGGATGACATGTGTAAACAAAGAGCCCCCCACCCCACTCCTTCCGTGTGTGTATGTGTGGGCGATGGGGGGGGGACTCGGGGTACGAGGTCTAGGTGACGTCCCAAAACACTTTTTCCACTCCAGGTTCTTTGTTTATTTTTGGTAAAAGCAAAAAGCTGATTGCAAAACATGTACTACAATCAGCCGCTATGACCAATAACCTCTCAGCACGCAACGATCGCAATAACGATTTGTCACTTTAAGTTGATCAACAGTGTTTCTGTGTCCGGTTTGGTCTTGGGACTGGTGTCGGCAAACATTCGTTTGAACTCCGTTAGCTTTGGTTGGCAGAGCCCATGTCGGGGCACTCACTATGCTTACCCTGGCAGGTATGACGCTGGGCTGTATTTGGGCCCGTCGTCCACGCTCTACACTGCTGGCTCTGATTTATCGATTGGCGTGTAATCTAGAATTATGCTGAGCAGGGTTCAGCCAACCACTCGAAGCTAACCGGCCCGCTTTGTGGTTACCTTGTTGACAGCCGGCCTGTGCGAATGTGCGTAAACTATCTGGCCGCTGTGTTTCCATGTCCGGCGGGTCTGTTCACACTTCCTGGCCCTTTGCTCTGAGTTTGTGTATGTGTCCATGCTCTGCTACAGATCTGTAATTCACTGCCATGTGACCGTAGAAGATTGTTTGATGAGAGACTGTAGGCCTACAGTAGGAAAATGTCCCTTGGAGCTGTTGAAGTCCACATAAATGCTCCTTTATAAAGATATAAATCTATGTTTCAGCACTTTGTCATATGCATTTACCAGCACATTTTTTTTGTTGTTACATAATTGTATAAAATTATAATTTTCAACAGAATCTTGCATAAAATGCAAAACATTTTATACAATGTATAAAATGTTTGCAAATGCATTTGCAAAACGCAATTAAGCACAATATTCAATGTAAAGTAACGCGAGTAGTGCTTTAATTTTATCCATCACAATTTATTAGATTATAACCTTAGGCTGTGATGTTATTGGTTAATGTTGGTTTTTCCCACCCACATGTCTTCAACAGAAAAGTTGTTTCAGAGGTGATGGAAAAAACTTTTTTTTATTTTAACAACTAAGTACAGCATTTGCAATAAATTACATTTGCTTATTCATAAATGTTATTCAATGTAAAACAAAAACCAGTTAGTTTCCCAGCACCCATATTCACCTGTGTCTCTGATTCTTTATCCTCTGCCAGTGTTGACTGGTTCATGATTTGGTCGAGTGGCTGATTTATTTTCATATTCAAGTAACGCCCACATCTTTAACCCATAGCCCAGAGGACTAATTAGTTCTTATCAGGCCTCTCCCTTGTCTCAGGCCTGATTTATGCCATATCAGCCCATGAACGAGACCACTATCCTTTCGCTTGTGTGAATGCATTTATGAAAACAAGAGATGTAATGAATCAGAATTGTTTTTGGGGGGTTGAGGGGTCATTTAATTTTTCATCTGACTGAATGACTCTGTAAGTTAAAATGCTACCATATTAAGCATTCTCCCATCATGTGTCATATAAGTCTTGTTCCTCTTCTTCTAAAGTGATTTTTTGTAAGGGCACTTAGCTGTTTCTTATCCTCTTGTTTTCCATTAGCTGTTGCATTATGGGCCAATATCATCCTCCACCATGCCCTGGTGTTGTTAACTAGCCCTAATCAACAGGCCCGCTGCTGGACACATCTTTCACTGGGCCCGACTCCTCTATTAACTAAAAGCACTGTGGACCTCTCCTCACAATTGCCACTCCCCCATTACTGCACATCAATCACACAAACACACACGCGCCTGTTTCACAGCATCGCCTGCCGTCCCCCATTTAATCCAGATCATCAGTCACACCACAGACCCTGGTCCTGATTTTTGAATGCAACTGAACTGTGTCTCAACGAACAGGAGGTCTGGGTATTCCGGACTACCTCACAATATGATGCACATTGTGATACAGGTGTCAACACATTGTCATGCACGGCAACTGGATCGCAGTTGAAACTGCATCAGACAAGTGAAGAAGATGCTGCATGGGAGTGAATCTTCAGGATCAGTTTCACATGCACTCCACTTTTATCATGTATAGTGCCTCAGAAGTGTCTCTAAACACTTCAAAATGCAAATTTGACAGTTGTAGAGAACATACCCTGTTGAAAAAGCCAGCATATGCTAGTTAGTATGTTTTAAAGCACGGCTGCTGGTTTAAGCTGGTCATGAGCTGGTTTAAGCTGGTCCTTAGCTGGTCATGTGCTGGTCCTAAGCAACTAGCTTCTGCTCAGGACCAGCACATGACTAGCTTAAACCAGCTCATGACCAGCTTAAACCAGCAGCCATGCTTCAAAACATACCTAACCAGCATATGCTGGCTTTTTCAACAGGGTAACTGCTTCATTAATAGATTTGTAGGAAACCATACAAGCATTCAAATTAAGATTAATTATGACTGGCATTGACAGTTTTTGGCAAATTTAAGAATCACAAGCAGGTTTTTTGTAATCTTAAGAGCCTGTGGTAGGTCTAGGGTTGTAGACCTGTTCTAGTCTGTGTTGTGGCAATGCTTTGCGACACACTCTAGCGTCTTTGTTGGAGCCAAGGGATTCCCCAGAGTCCCTACGGCGCTCCCAGATCGAATATCGGATAGACAATGAACATTTCGTCATTCGCTGCACACTCTTTGCCAGTAACTAGAAATGATTACAGCCCCAATCAGATTTGCCAGCCCCCTTTTGCCAAGCTAATTGGTAATTTCAGCCGCACCTCTTGTGGAAGACCACTGAGGCGGGAAAGAGCAGCAGCACTCTTTTTCCCTTTTCTTTCGTCCTCATCCTTTTCTTTTTGTCCACTCCTGGCATTTGTGAATGGCGTGCTTCTGGTGGGTGGGGGGTAGGTGTGAGATGTGCTCCAGTAGCTACAGATGCCCACTTTTTAGTAGAGACAACAGGGTGTTGGTTTACATCAGCTCCTCAGTGTGAACAAGAATCGGGGGCTCGTACGGGATTCCGCTTACCAGAAAATTCACTGGATTCTGCCGGGGGCCCTGCTCATTGTTCCTTCAGACATGCCACAAAAGAGACCTCAAGGTGGGGGGCCGATCTGGCTCTCTTGCATGGTCAGATCAGGTCTCTGGGGTCACAGCTTTATCAGTGAGGTGAACGTTAACAGGGCTAAACTCTGAGGACAGGAAAACTAGGGGAGATTGATTTGGAGATGTTCTGTATTAAATTGTATGTTTGGGGTGGGGGGGTGTTCCACTGAAATTACTTTTCTTTGATGTTGGCAATTAAAGACATTTGTCGCCACCTTTAACATTTTGATAGCTCATAGATCAGGAGTGTCCAGTCCTGCTCCTGGAGGGCCAGTGTCCTGCAGAGTTTAGTTCCAGCTTGCCCGAACACACCTGCCTGGAAGTTTCTAGTGATCTTTAAGACTTTGATTAGCTTGTTCAGGTGTGTTTAATTAGGGTTGTAGCTAAATCTGCAGGACAGTGACCCTCCAGGAGCAAGATTGGAGCAAGTTTTGGCAGGTTTTTGCAAGCGCATCCTTTTCAGTTTAGAAGACTTTGCCTTTTGATTGTTGGTTGGTGCTTAAGCACATTTTCGGAGTTGCATGTAATTTTCCCTTATCTCATTGAGGTTTTCAGAACTGATAGCAAACATACTTTTCCCCCCAGGAGGTGCTGATGATGTTGGATAACTACGTCAGAGATTTCAAAGCTCTAATCGACTGGATCCAACTACAGGAGAAGCTGGAAAAAACAGACGCTCAGAACAGGTGATAATATGCTGCTATCTTAACATGGCACATTCCATATAAATTCGTTGTGTTGTTTATACAACAGGTAACGTTTATATATATATATATTATATATATAATATATATATCTATAATATATATATATATATATATTATACAGCTGATCAATGAGTAATTTGTGTTGATTCACTATTTCACGGTCTCACCCCTTTGCGTAATGAGTAAGTGACCACAACACTAGTACATTGATTATGGTATAAAAAGAGCTTTTAAGTTGTGTGCCAAACTGTAAAGTGCTACTTAGGAAGCTCTGTACATTTCTGCAGAATTTGAACGTGCATCCTTTAGTAGCATGTAAGCATGCCCTGGCCCCTGCATGTCTGTTTATTAAATATTTTTGGGGATTTAAAAAAAAAAAAGCTTTTTATCTGTTTTGGTTCTGTTGAATCAGTACCGTTCTTTGAGAGTTTTCATCCTGTTCCCATAGGCCTAGTCTTTGGCTTGTGGAAGTGCGAAAGATGTCACCAGGGCGACATGTAATGTCCAGCCCCTCGTCAGACCGTATTGTTCCATCACCTGGCGTTCGCCGTGCCCTCAATTTTGGGTAGGCCAGTCTAGTTACATCCATCACACTCAGGATCACTCAAAACATTTCCCTCAAGTACTCACAAGTACTTCCTCTCCAATCCTAGCTCTTTATTCTTATTTGCTTAGTATTTTGTCGTGTACCATTGTGAGAAAATACAGCTAATAATGTGGTGTATAGGGAAAATATTACTGTGTAGGAACTATATTCCGTATGTATTATATAATTTGCTATTATAGCAAAAACTGATACATGATGTCCAGTTTATTGAATCATATTTTTCTACTTTTCTACATAATATTAATGTTTGAAAAATGTAATAAATATACTGTTCCTTGGATTTTTTTTGGATCAACTTTTTGACATCCTTTTTTAGTTTTCTTTTCCCAAGGTTTACTTGCAGTGTCAGACATAGTGTATCTGCTTGAATCTGGCCTCAACCCTTTATCCCTGCTCACAGCATGCTAATTGACACCGTTGTCTCTGTTGGCAAACTGTGGCGACTTTCAACTCCTCTAACAGAGCAAGACATGAGGCTCCCCTGCATTAGTTTTTTTTTTAATATTTTTATTTATTTATTTTTATTTACGGATAGTGTGAACCCCGGACAAGGCAATTGATAATGCGATTAAAATGCTACAGAATGCTCAGATGGAGAAATCAATGGCAGATGAGATACATGTCTTGGCCTCACTACGAGACCGGAAAGACTCCGCCCGTCTGGCAGAGGCTGGGAGGAGAAAGGGAATTGATCTGAAACGGCCTAAGCGTTTTGTTTAATGTGATTTTTGCCGGGTTCTCCTCAGGCCTGCGCTTGAGACTGTGGGGGGTGCAGATCTTAGTGTGGTTAAAGACTGCTGAAGCACGGGCATCCATGTCTGTATTATGCTGTAATTGGACGCCACAGGAAATGGATATTGATCAAGATGGAGGGCCCTCGATCTGAAGTTTCCATTTTAGTTCCCAGTGTTTGAGGAAGCCCTGTGTAACGATGCATAGCTAGAGTTTGCGATGGCTACCTGTAGAAGGAGACTATTTAACAATATAGTTAATGGTGGTAAAACATTTGTATCTATTGTAATTGTGCAACTGGTGATGAATAACACCACCAGGCTACTGTCCATCTGGGCATTTGAATTTGAGACCTCTGGTCTAAATGTCTTGTGTGTTTACAGTGGTCCCCCTCCCACTTTGGCTGTGGCACGTCTCTCCCACACTGGACCAAGCTGGGCTGACCGAGTCAAGTGTTCCCAGTCCCTTCCTGTCCCCAGTCCAAGTGTCAACATCCCTGCTGAAAAACCAGGTGAACGGATCTTCTCTATTGACAGTTAGAGAGTTTTCAAATCCAGATGTATAAGTATTTCTGTGTTTATGTATATATCGGTATCCATCAATCCTTAGCAAAGAAAGATGCAGAGGGCTGGGAGACCGTGCAGCGTGGACGCTCCATGAGGCCACGCTCCAACACCATGGTGGCCAAGGTAAGCCCCGTTCTGGCCCATGTAAGCCCCAAAGATGACAGCGACAAGGAGAACCAGCGCATCCAGCCCTCGCCTCAGGAAAAATCTCAGGAGGTGAGGGAGCAAGAGCAACCTGTATGCCAAGAGCAGAGGCAAGAGACTGAAAAGACCTCCGTCATTGAGGTACTGACATCAACCTGCTTCCCTTTATTAATTATTTAGAGCCCAGGCATAGATATGAAGGCTCTGTAACATCAGAATGTTTTTGTTTGGTCACAGTGTGTTCATAGATACACTGTCCAGACAGGGCAGTATCAAGTGTACAAGCATCGATTTTGTACATGTTTATCAGATTTAATGAGGTTTATTAAATATTGATGATACAATGTCCTAGATCACGTTTGGACAATATGCCGACGCCAATAGTTCTGTTGCAAATCCTAGTGAGCTGCCATGCTACCTACTTCCTGCATAGGCTCAAAACAGCACCCTCTCTGAAATAGAACATCATTAATAGTGACTGATTTGGAACGCTCTATGCAGACAGCATCTCTTACAAATAGTACAAGACTTGTGACCCATAATTGATTTCAACGAGTTTGTCGTTGGCATGTTGCTAAGTTAGTTTGACAATTCGCCAGTGGGCATAAAATATCACATTTAGCACTAAATAAAACATTCATCTGCAATCTTGATGTCATTTTTTTTTCACTAAACTTGTTACAATGCAATGTGGTGTTGTCTTCTCCAAAGAGCATTTGATGCCACCCTAGAAGTTTGCCAAAATTTATTAGGAAGCAGCTAAATTAAGTTGCCTACTTTTGAAGCAGCCTGCACATCAAGAGCCTTGAATTGCTGCCTCTGAAGACAAGCTTACTAGGTTTTACAACTGAGAATGTAGTTGAGACTAGTGACTCAAAATGACTTGTTTGCATGTTTGTGGTTTATGATCATACAGTTCTTGGTATGCTACATGTTTGTTTTTAAATGCATGATATTGTGTAATTATTTAGCATGCTGTGTTTCTTTAGTTCTGTTTGTTTTCTTGCTGCCAAATGGTCTGTCATACAGATGCGGCAAGAAGTGCTGTGACATGCATGTTTGTGTTCATATTTGTGTATGCATCTGTGTGTATGTTGCACAGCCCCCAGCAGAAAGTATTGAAGAGCCAGAGCAGAGTGTCCGCAGCCCCTCTGAGGACACGCCACCCCCTACCTCTCCGCCTTCGCAGGCCCAGTGCCCGGAATTGGATTCCGATCTAGGTTCTCCCCCTGTAACCCTTTCCCAAACAGAGAAGCTGGGTACTGGGCAAGCCAAAGTAGAGCAGGGGATGGAGGGGTCGGTGTGGAAGGTCGTGGCACCGTCGGCAAAGGCAGAGGCAGCAGTCTACGTTCCCCTGGCAGCGATGACACTGGAGAGCATGCTGGACCCCACAGAACTTTCCACCGTGAGTGCTGAGAGACACAGGCCAGGGTCAGGACTGCCGCCTAAACAAAGTCAATCCCAAAAACCTCCAGGCGAGGCAGGATTACCCCCCTCCCTCCTCCTTTCTCTCAGCAAGTATATGTATGTACGTGCTGACAGGGGTGAACTATTATCACTGAGTAGAGAACAGAAAGGCAGAGAGTTGCCCCAGTTGTTTAGTTTTTATTTTAGGCTTATCAAGTGTCCCCTGCACCAGTCAGACACCTTGACTGGTTTAGTCCCCATGGACGGTCATTGACCTTGACTTCTCTTCGAGCCTTGACCTCCCAAAATCTGGCTAGATTCAAAGGTGCCACTACACACTACATCTCTCTCACAATTAGAGCTTGTCTGATCAATTATATTAATTTTGCTCCGCGTAGTTCTAGGAGCTTAGTTCTGGAAACTAGCCAGCATGGTGGTTCCTAGAGAACAAATTTTCCTCTCTGCCCGTTTTCCCGGTTGCTTTTGCACCAGCAACGGGAACTCTAAAGCGTCCCACAGCAATGTCTTTATTCGTGGCATTTACAACTCCACAACCGGTAAATGGAGAACGCCGTGATCGGAGCTGTTTTTGTTGTGTGTCGTGGGTTTCTTGATAACGGAGATGGAATGTAAATGCACAGTTTACTTGATTGAAAGAGCATGAAAATCTAACTAAATGTCCTATGAAAACTTGCAGTGTTATCATCGAGGCTGAGAAAAGAACAAAACGCTGCAGACAACCGGTAAATGCCTTTGGGCCAGATGTACTAACAGCTGGCGCCAGGGCAAACCATCTTTTCATGTTAAAATAGTACTGTCAGGCTTTTCTAAAGACACGCAATGAGGAATTAGCACTGAAAAGGCATGGACACAGAGATTTGCACGCTGATTGGAATCATGCATTTGTAGGAGTTTCCCTTTCAGACACAAAATTTATGGGAGGAGAGTATTAAAATGAATCACGCAATGCGATTTACTAAGATTTGCACTTGTCAGTTCACTGGTATTTGGGGCATTGGTTAACACCCATAATTATCTCTATTTTCCATGTTCGTGGAGTAAATATTTTTACTCAGCTTTTTAAAAATGCTGGGTAGCTGGTGTTTTGCCAGTCAGCGTACTCTTATGTCACTGGTAGTTCCTATAGAAATATTTTAGACCCTACTCTGAAGTAGGACCTAATTGAGTTCCCCCAAATTGAGTTCTTAGAATTAAATACATTCCTAATTCCTGCGGTGCAAACATGCCAAAAAATGGGAACTTGTGCCAGTAGTTCTAGAATCTATGAAAAGATTCCATTAGTGGTTCCTATTTTTAAGTTTGGTGCCATTTCTTCCAGCTCAGAACCTCCCTTTTTTCTGCACAGAACAGGGACAGTGTTTTGTGGAAAAGGGGTAACAAAATGTATAAATTCCAGATTAGAATCCAAGTACAGTGATCAAATTTCTGTCCAGCAACCAACTAGCTGCAAAATGTTTTGCTTGAAGTTCAAGACTATTGATTGGTTTAACTACTTGACCTATAGGCCAAATGGCTTTTCTTTACACGGGATGGCTGTAGAAGTGAGATGGCGACTGCTGTTTTGGCATTCTGCTTGTCTCCTGTCTTGTCCTTTATAAGAGAAACCTCCAAGGGGTAAATTAAGGATAGACCCACAGCATTTTCTGTGAGCTTACCGGCTTCCATTACTCAATGGGTGTTGGCCTCTGTACAAAACCGAGTCTGAAACAATGGAGATGGATGAGGTTTAAACTCCCAGACAGAAGCACAATCTCAATCGTGTCGGAATCCGGAATCATTGCTTCCGAGGCCTTGACTCTCTGGGTGGGTCAGATAAGCCCAGCTCTGTTTAGACTCCAGATCTAAGACCAGCAGGCGAGCTGTTGAGAGAAATCCACCTCTTATTATGCTCGTTAGCATGACGTTTGACACTGACCTCAGTGCAGCTCCGGGCGTCTCCGTCTTCTCCCACGGCCGTCTGAAATTGGCACTCGGAATACTGTTCACTCATCAGGTTCTGAAAGCGGGGGTCAAGTGTTGTGGCCTCTGATGGCAGTGGGTAGGATACTTTTTCCAAAATATTTTGCCAATTTATCAGTCATGACGAGTCATGAAGACCCACAGGTGCACCTGTAGAAGGAATGTATGAGCAAAAATGTGCCCCTCAACAAATTCCCCTTTTGTTACCACTCTAAAATTGGAATAAACCCCTTTTGCCTACAGGTAACTATTCTCCAAAACTACTCCTTTGTTGCTGATGAGGCACACTAGAGGTGTTCTGTTTGCCCCTATATGTGTACTTTAACATCTCTTTTTTTATTTTTCGTCTTTCCCTTGTTTTTTTTTTGCTCCCACGCGCGTTTCCCCTTGCGCCATACGCTTTAAAGAGATTTCAATTTACCTAAAAATTTAAATTGTCTCAGGATCCTCATGTTTTAATCAGCATTCATATCTTTTTTTTTTCTGTGCCTAAGACAACAAGAACTAATGTTTGATTGAGCATTTTGGTCTGCGCTATGAAGCACAATGGGGTGCAAAGTTGTTTAGACCCCAGTGTTCTTCAAAATATCTTCTTTTGTAACACACAAAAACGTGGCAGGTACAGTATGTGATAGCTGCAATGCCATTATTATGGCCATGGGTCACATGACAGAAGAATAAACGTATTGTAAAACGGTTATATTTGGGGGAAAAAAGAAGACATTTCATAATGGAATAATGAATTGAATTTAAATCTTTTAAATGTCATCCTGCTGAAACCTTGTAAGTTTTTTTTTTTTTTTAATTTTTAAGCCCCGTTATGAATACTGTGTAAAATAATATATTGAAAAACTAACTAATTGTAAAATAAAAAATTTTAGAAATTTACTTATCATTATAAAGTAAAAGAATATCTAAATTAAAAAATTACAATTATTTATACAAATGTACATGTTTATCCATATGGATGAATTATGTAAATTTTTATAGATAAACTTATTATAATTTAGATTCATTTACATGATTACATTGTCATATTCCTTAAAACCTTTGAGATGTGCAACAACTGTTTGCAAAACATTCCAAATTAACCTATTTTGCCAACTACAAATGTGTGTAGAGTGCAGTAAATCGCTAATAACTTCTTTGAACCATGACTATATTCGCAAAACAACATAGGCTCTCATACCTTATTGCTTAAATGTGTTGTGTAAAAAAACTCCTTCCCATCTCCTCATCCCTATTGTTGTTGTGTGCTGCATGATTTCGTTATACTTCTCCATGCGTGGTTTTTGTGATTGACTGTGTTTATGGCCTGTGCCTGGATTATTATCATTTCATTTGATCTTTGTTCAGTTTCTTACAACATCTTTTGCATTTGTAAGTTTTTGTGGTGTGCAGGCTTCCACCAAGCATTTTTCAAATTTGGTTGTATTTCAGAAATTTGAGTCTAGCCTAATTTCAGATGAAGTGCTGAAATGATTGCACCATGTCCTAATTGAAGTTGTGCTGCCTGGGCATGTACTCAAGAGCCTGGTGTGGCTAACTTGGCACTGTATGGATCGTTTTGTGCCCCTGTTTGGTGACTTCAGTGGCTGAGTGCGAGTGTTTTGTGCCTGTTGTCAGCCCCAATCCATGGCTGAAGTTTTGGCTAAGAAGGAAGAGCTGGCCGACCGCCTGGAAAAAGCAAACGAAGAGGCAATCGCAAGTGCCATCGCTGAGGAGGAGCAGCTGACGCGGGAGATCCAAGCAGAGAACAACGAACTGGAGACCGACAACGAGAGCGACTTCTCTGTAAGTCAACAATTAACCCTAGTGGTTTATATGGCTGATGTAATTACAACAACATCAATCGTCTTGCCTCTTTTATGTCTGTGGTCTGAATTTAGCGTCATTTTTATTTTGTTCTCTTAAAGGCAAGTATCGGGAGTGGAAGTTGTGGCTTGAATTTAGACTGGAGCGAGATGCTAGCTGATTATGACGGTAATGATGTGATTAGCATCTACATTGCTAACTGTATGTATAAGTCTATAAGTTAATTGTTTATTTAATGATAAAACGAAATGGTTAAAATGACTGAAATTAAATGAATATTTATTTTAAACAATATTTTCTGGAAAATTTGACTTCTAATGTTTAAACTTGGACTTGACTTCCCTTTTCCTTTTTACTAGTGCTGTCAAACGATTAATCGCGATTAATCACATCCAAAGTAACAAAGTAAAGGTTTTTGTTTACATAATAAATGTACACATACCCGACACATATATATGTACTATATCAATGCAAAACAACAAAGTGTAATGTGTTACTAGGTTTAAGAAAATTTTGGATTGATATTTGGAATATTAAATATTCTATATGGGAATAAATGTATATGACATGTAAAGAGTAATTACCCACTAGTTCGACCAGGAAATGTGTATTTTATTAATATCTATATTGAATATAATATATTTAAACAACTGAAGGGGGCTGAGGTAAACCCCGTAGTCGATAATATCTATTTAACTATGACTGTCGCTGTTTTCGACGAAAGAGATATCGATTCTTAACTCCCAGGCGTCAGACATTAAGCCCTTGACATTGTGCTTGTGATTGTCGGACACGTAAATCAGTCTTACTTGTCTGAGTAAAAAAGTTACTTTTCCAGGGCAAAAAAAAAAAAAATTTTTTTTTTTTTTTTTTTTAATGAATCCATGATGAAGCCAATAGTCTCATCACTGCTCTGTGAGGTCTTACTTTAACCAGCATATTTGTGATGTTTGCCTTAAAGGGGTCCTATTATTCTTTTTCACTTTTTGAATTTTAGTCGTGTGGTAGTGTTGTGTATGTTTGGGCATAAAAAAGATGTTCAAACTTTCAAATCTCAAAGTCCACTCCAAAGGGTTTTTCAGTTAATGGATGGAACTTTGAAGGGCACTTCCCATCCAATATATTGACAAGTATGATATATTGGTCTAACACTTCTTGTAAATGTGTTATATTGCGTCACCTGCTTTTCTGACAGCTCGAGAGCCTTGGCGTCAGAGCATCTCCTGGGGTGACATGGTGGAGGAGGAGCCGGCCCGCCCGCCAGGTCATGGCATTCACATGCACGAGAAGCTGTCCTCTCCTTCACGCAAACGGTAACAAAGTCACAAAATTCTGTGTGTTACAGAATAATGTTACAGAACTTTGTTTCTGTCCTAACGTTTACATCTTTTTTTGCGAAGAAAAGATTCTTTAACATGGTATTATGTGTGCAGGTTTGATAGGTGTCAGATCTGAACAGAATTGCCAAGTTTAAAAAAAAAAAAAAAAAAAATGAGAACAACTTGTTTCTGCGTCTTGTTGTAGGGAAAAAAAAAAAAGGTAGTCCTATCCCCAAACTCACCATTATGGCAATGTTGTTACATTCACTTAAACAAAAAGATGGCAAAATTTTGCCCCCCCCTGAGGGTGTTGCAAAATTAAACATTACATTTTTTTAATGCTGTGTAAATGAAAATAGACATTGTATAGAATCCAGTTTCTGCCACAGAATAAGAAACTAAAAAGTTTGCAACTTCTCATTGACCTGGGCACGCACAATAAAGGAAACTAAAGACCCATCCGACAGTGCAACTCTTGACTTTACTCTCTTGTTGAATGAGTTTGTCACAATCCTGAATTTTTCTTCATCAAAATTGAGATGTAAACTGTAATTATAAGAAAAAAATTTAAATTACCAAAAAAAAAAAAAAAAAAAAGTTCTGAGATGTTAAGTCAACTCAGAATTGCGAGAAATAAAGTAACTGATTCTAAGAAGAAAAAAAAAAAGGTAAATATTTTCAATAATTGTGGCATGTTAACTCAAAACTCCAAGAATTCCAAGAAATAACTGTGATATGAAAGAATTGTGTGATATGAAATCACTTTTTTGTTCAAAAGAGGAAATTGGCTTCCATGTAATTGTGAATCATGAGTTTACATCTCGCAGTTTCGACTTCTTTTTCTTAATTATGTGACATAAACAGTGCCATAAATTCACTATTGTGAGGAAAGAAATTGGACTTGTGAGATGTCAACTTTAACAATTCTGACATTATTTCTAGCAATCTGAGTTTTAATATAAAGTCATTTTATTTGTATTTTTATTTATGCATTTAGTTATTTTTGCGGTGGAAGTACGCTTCCATACAGTTGGGGGCCTACACTTCATAGTAATTTACTGGTGCACAATCACAAATGTAAAAACATTATTCTTAGGGCTGTCAATTTAATTTATTAATTTAGTTTATTATACCAAAACATTATATAAAAAAAATGTTCCATTATGCCCATTTTCATAGAAATCATTAAGTTTGATTTTGACATGCCATGAATTTTGTAATGACTATTGAAATGCTTTTGAATAAATGTAAATGATCTTCATTGATTAGTGAATTTGAATGTTAATACTTGTGATTTCATTGATCTGCATATCATGTAAATAAATTAAGTGGGTTTTGCTGTTTGTTGTCAGAACCATTGCAGAGTCGAAGAAGAAACATGAAGAGAAGCAACTCAAAGCCCAGCAGCTCCGAGACAAACTGAGAGAGGAGAAGACCCACAAGCTGCAGAAACTGTTGGAAAGGGTAAGTTTTTACCTTTAGCACCTGTAGACACCGCTCATTTCGCCTCGGCCACAGGGGAAAATCCTATTCCCATACATGTTGAAAGAATCACTTAACAGCCATTTTAGTCATTCAGGGTGATTCACTCTTGGTGAGACTCATACATCTGATGCTGGTAACTCTGTAGAAAATGTTTGTTTTTATTCTGCTCCATTCTTGTTGAAGGAGTGAGATCTAAGTCAATATTGAGTATTTGTATATCCGCACTTGAAGTGGACCACTAACATGTGTTATTCACACCCCTTACAAGTCTGACTTCTGCAGACCGTTTTGTCGGGATTTGATCTTTGTACGGGTCCCTTTCTTTCTCAGGAAAAGGAGGTGAGGAAGTGGAAAGAGGAGCTGTTGGATCAGAGGAGGAGGATGATGGAGGAGAAGCTGCTTCATGCTGAATTCAAGCGAGAGCTTCAACTCCAGGCCATCGTGAAGAAAGCACAGGAAGAGGAGGCGAAGGTCAGAAGTTAAAACTGATTAAGTGTGTTACTGTACTGATATCAGTATTTCTATTGCGCAAGCTTGGATATTTTCTTCAAAAAATGTTCAAATGTAGTTCATTGATTTGTTTAGGTGAATGAGATTGCATTCATCAACACTCTAGAAGCCCAGAACAAGAGACACGATGTTCTGGCTAAACTAAATGAATACGAACAACGGCTTAACGAGCTGCAGGAGGAACGCCAGCGAAGACAGGAAGAAAAGCAAGCTAGGGATGAAGCCGTTCAGGTATAGTTTGGTTCTTTTTATTTGTTTGTTTAATGCGTTAAATGTGTGACTATATAATTGAATAAATTTTTCAGGAGCGTAAGCGGGCCTTGGAGGCGGAGCGGCAGGCGCGGGTGGAGGAGCTTCTGATGAAGAGACGGGAACAAGAGGCCAGAATTGAGCAACAGCGACAGGAGAAGGAGAGGGCGAGGGAAGACGCAGCGCGGGAGAGAGCCAGGTCAGCATCACGTCCTGCCAAACAGACCAGAATCCTGATTCAGCTAAACACAAGGACAGAAAGGACCAGTACAAAGAACTCAAGGGGATTTAGGCTTTGAGAAACAGCCTGATTTAGGGAATGTTTTGTGTAACCCTTAACCAAAATGTATACAACCATTCAAAAGTTTGGTGTCAGTAAGATTAAAAAAAAAAAAAAGTTGTTACAAAAGATCTCAAATGCTGTTCTTTTAAACTTTCTACTCCTGAAAGAATCCCGAAAACAATCTTGAAAAATAAATTGTCACTGTTTCAGTAAAAAAAATAAAAATATTACGCAGCACAACTATTTTCCACATTGATTATAATCAGAAATGTTTCTTGAGCAGGAAATCAGCATATTAGAATAATTTCTGAAAGATTGTGTGACACCGAAGACTGGAAGCTGAAAAAAATACCTTTTAAAATATATTAGCATATAAAACTGTTATCACAATATTCCTGTATTTTTGATCAAATAAATGCTGCCTTGGTGAGCATAAGAGACACAAACATTAAGAAATATTACTGACCCCAAAGTTTTGAATGGTAATCTGTTGTTTCTTGCATTAGAAACACTTTATAAACTTTAAGGTTATTTGTCTTATTTGGTTCAACTTTCCTGTTAAAACTGAATTCTGGGCTGTTTGATAATAAGCTAAGAAGTCACCTAAACCTTTGATCGATTGAATACTGTGAGATCTGTATGGGTTAGATGTGTTGTCTTTTTGCACGTCCTATCTGAATGTTTCTTCTTTTTTTTTTTCCTCATTTTTTTTGTGCACACGGGGGGGGGGGTAGACGGAGGATCGTTTGGTGCCTCAGTGCGTCTCAACAGGAAGCCATGGAGGAACTACAGAAGAAAATCCAGATGAAGGTAAACCATCATAAGTAATATTCTGACATCTTATCCCATTTTTAAAAAAATCCTGTACCTTGGAAAAACTGCTGTTATGCAGTGTTAATTTTTTCTCAATTTTTTCACTGACGAAAACGAGACCATAACTAAATAAACAACAGTTTTATTGACAAAAGCTATTATAAACCTCTATTGGCCTTTTCATCAATGAATGCAAATTGTATTGCATGTTGTGTTGCTTGTTCAAGCCTTCACAAAACATTCATATTATTCGATTATTATATGTTTTCTCCAGGAGTCTAAAACTAGACTAAAAGTAAAACGAGACTAAATTTTCACAATTTTCAGCATGACGAGAGCAGCCGTCGACACATGGAGCAGATCGAGCAGAGGAAAGAAAAGGCCGCTGAGCTGAGCAGCGGAAGACACGCCAACACGGACTACGCCCCCAAACTCACACCTTATGAACGGCAGAAGCAATGCTCGCTCTGTAACGTTGTGGTAGGTACTACATTATAGGATTCCCTCTTATCTCTTTGATTGGTTTTAATACATTCAGGGCCGTTGACATGGGGAAAACTAGGAATTCTGTCCCAGTCCAAGATCAGGAACATTTGAGCCACTCTAAACATGAGTGCAGAGATTCCTGCAAGGATGGACAGTCCGTCTTTGTTGCATTGCCAGGCAGAGTACATAAAATCACAGACCACAAGGTGATTCAGAGGATTTTCATAGAGAATGCAATGTAAATGAGAATTTAACTGCATTAATTAAACATGAACTCTGGGCGGAGATTAATAGCTGGGCATGATTATGCTTTTCAAGCGACAGGCAACAAATCTTTGAGTGGCCGCATTTATTTCTGACGCGCCCTGCTTTTACTGCAACTGAGGCCAGACACCTTGGAGCTTCAAACTGACATCAGATTAAGCGCTGGGGAGAATGAAATCTTGTTAAAAATGTCAGATGACCTTGGCCAGGCTCTGACACCAGAGATCATCTTTAGGTCAGCGGGAAGCACTCTAGTTAATGACATTATACACAGACTGTCCTGTGTGGGCTCGACTCCAGGACTCAAAGGAGACCAACAACACAAGCATCCAGATACTGTTGTCTTCACCTGATCTAGGAAAAAACTTTACTACTTTTCTGTTTAATTCTAGTACAGATTTTTCACTTGGGTCACTTTCATGCAAAGCACCTTTCAGGTTCAGTCCTCTTGGAGTAAACGCGAGGTTTAAGGGTTAGTTTAACCAAAAATGAAAATCGTCATAACTCGACGTTTACTCAGCTTTATGTTGTTTCAAACTTGTATTATTTACATACTTCTATGGAACATACAAAAAATAGAAAAATTCAAGTTGTGTAGATTTTCACATTTCCTTTATCTCCTTTTTTGGCACTTTGGGCTCCATTGACTTTCATAGTTCAGGTGCATCTCAATAAATTAGAATGTCGTGGAAAAGTTCATTTATTTCAGTAATTCAACTCAAATTGTGAAACTCGTGTATTAAATAAATTCAATGTACACAGACTGAAGTAGTTTAAGTCTTTAGTTCTTTTAATTGTGATGATTTTGGCTCACATTTAACAGGTTTAGTGAATTGTTGGCCTTCTGGAAAGTATGTTCATTTACTGTACATGTACTCAATACTTGGTAGGGGCTCCTTTTGCTTTAATTACTGCCTCAATTCGGCGTGGCATGGAGGTGATCAGTTTGTGGCACTGCTGAGGTGGTATGGAAGCCCAGGTTTCTTTGACAGTGGACTTCAGCTCATCTGCATTTTTGGTCTCTTATTTCTCATTTTCCTCTTAACAATACCAAACAGATTCTCTATGGGGTTCAGGTCTCGTGAGTTTGCTGGCCAGTCAAGCACAAAACACCATGGTCATTTAACCAACTTTAGGTACTTTTGGCAATGTGGGCAGGTGCCAAATCCTGCTGAAAATGAAATCAGCATCTTCAAAAAGCTGGTAGCATAAGGAAGCATGAGTCTCCAAAACTTTCTGTGGTAACGGGTTCAAGTGACCTTTGGTTTTTCAAAAAAACACCTGGACCAACACAGCAGAATGACATTGCACCCCAATGGATCACAGACTGTGGAACTTTACACTAAACTTCAAGCACTTGGGCTATGATCTTTCCTCCACCCTTCCTCCAGACTCTAGGACCCTTGGTTGCCAAATAAATACAAAACTCTTACTCTCATCTGAAAAGAGGACTTTGGACCACTGGGCAACAGTCCAGTTCTTCTCCTTCTTAGCCCAGATAAGATGCCTCTGACGTTGTCTGTGGTTCAGGAGTGGCTTAACAAGAGGAATACGACAACTGTAGCCAAATTCCTTGACACGTCTGTGTGTGGTGGCTCTTGATGCCTTGACCCCAGCCTCAGTCCATTCCTTGTGAAGTTCACTCAAAATTCTTGAATCGATTTTGCTTGACATCCTCGGTTCTCTCGGTTGGTTGTGCATCTATTTCTTCCACACTTTTTCCTTCCACTAAACCTTCTGTTAACATGCTTGGATACAGAACTCTGTGAACAGCCAGCTTCTTTGGCATTGAATGTTTGTGGCTTACCCTCCTTGAAGGGTGTCAATGATTGTCTTCTGGACTGTCAGATCAGCAGTCTTCCCCATGATTGTGTAGCCTAATGAACCAAACTGAGAGACCATTTTGAAGGCTCAGGAAAACTTTGCAGGTGTTTTGAGTTGATTAGCAGATTGGCATGTCACCATATTCTAATTTCCAATTCTTAACTAGCTGAAAAAAGCAGGCAGTGCGGGACAGCAGCAGCATTCAAAATAGTGAATTGGTGGGTTTTTGTTTAATGTGAGCCAAAATCATCACAATTAAAAGAACCAAAGACTAACTACTTCAGTCTGTGTGCATTGAAATAATTTAATACACGAGATTCAGAATTTGAGTTGAATTACTGAAATAAAATGAACTTTTCCACGACATTCTAATTTATTGAGATGCACCTGTATAGACAAAACTAGCTGAAACATTCTTCAGAATATATATATTTTTTTCCCAGAGAAGAAAGTCATATAGGTTTTTAAATGATATGAAAGTAAGTAAATGATTAATTGGTAAATGATTATTTCATCAGTCTTGATCAAGGGCACAGAAGTGAAAAAAAATGAAAGGATAGTGCAGGCACCTTGGTTCTAGGAAGGTTGAAACCAAACAGCGAACAACTTTGTAGAATGTACAGAAAAGAAAAAAACTTCCAAAAACAAATGAAAAGAATCGCTCAGATTAAAATGAAGAAGGGGGTAATTGATTATGTCAGAGAAGAGTTGGATTAGAATAGTTCGAAGTTCACTCCCTGAGGAGGGGAATGACTTTTCCAAACTTGTGTGACTGACTTTCTTCCATGAATAAAAAAAAAAAATATTATATATTATATATATATAATTTTTTTTTTTTTGTGGGACATTTACGTACTGAGTAATGTTTTAATTAACTACATTCTCTTATTATATGGTTAGGATTGGGGTTTGGCTTAGAGTTACTTTCTTGTAATTGTGCATAATTAATTGTTGTTATTACAATAATGAGTACATGTAACATGTGGAACAAGGACACCTTAAAATAAAGTATTACCAAAAATTGTTACTCATCAGATCATATAGATTAATTTCACCTTTCCTTTTTGGTGCTTGAGAGTTTTGGATCCCATTGACTTTCATAAAATGGACAATATGGACTTAACTCTATATTTAGTTATTTTGATCCAGGGCATGATTGTGGATAGTTCATGCATCGCCTTTTCTGAGATTCGAACCCACAACCTTTCTGGTTATCGGAAAAGTTCCCCAAAAATGAAAATTGTCATTTGGAAGTACCGAGTCAGCTCCGCCCGGAGCTGCTTCCGTGTAGGACTGTTGGCGCAAGCTACATTAAAGTGATTATTACGTTTTGAATATGGATATTTTTCTTACAAAACGCATCAATTCACTGCAGGAGGCCTTTGTTCACCCCCCGGAGCCGTGTGAGACACTTTTTATTATGGATGGGCTCATTTTATTGAACTTCTTTTGGACTGATGCATTGAAAAAATCAAAGACAATTTTTAATCTAACTCTGCATGGATTCGTCTGAAAGAAGAAAGTCATATACACCTAGGATGGCTCTGGGGTGAGTAAAACACAGCCTAATTTTCATTTTTGGGTAAACTAAGCCTTTAAGTTAGTGCACAATAGTGATCAGCTTGAACCCCACAACCTTGTTGTTTATTTGAAAATTTAACCCAAGAATTGAACTCAAATTTACTCAATTTACTCTATATGTAGCACAAAAAAAGATTAAAAGTGCACAATAGTGATCATATGTGTGACTTTCATGTGTAGAACATAAAAGATGTTTTGATGGTGGTGAGAGTACAAGATCAGCCCTGAACCATCAATCTTTTGCTTACCAGCCCTGATCTTTTAAGTTATACCAGCCTAGTTTCTCATGATGAACAGAACCATTACATGAATAATAGAGACATTCCATAGAGAAAGAGTCTTATATGCTTTCACATGACCTCTTGAGTTTTAGGACAGGTGAGCTGCCCTACAAACTCAAGAGGTGATATTTGAGCTGGTGAAAAACAGTGCTTGAGGCGCTAATACATTCAAAACGGAGCTGTCAAAGCTCTTTGGTCATTTTACTTATCAGTTATTCACCAGTGTTTTCTGATTTTCTGGCTCTTATGAGAGGTGTCTGTCAGCTCTGCAGATGTCTGTCAGGATCAAGGGATCATATTTAGTTTTAAAGGGTTGGAACATATGTCTTGATACCTGAGAACTGTCAGGCCGTGGATGATGCCGAAACGCATTGTGCGGTAGATTGGTATTTTTTTAGGCCCATGGCTTTATAGTTGGCGAATCGCCTCACGTGATCTCCGACCTCTGTGTTTGTGTTGCAGATCACCTCTGAGGTCCACCTGTTCAGTCACATTAAGGGAAAGAGGCACCAGCAGGCAGTGCGGGACAGCAGCAGCATTCAAGGGCGGGAGCTGTCCGACGAGGAGGTGGTGAGTCTCCCCCACTAAAAAAACACTGAAGAAACAAGGGTCTTCCCCAGAAGTCCATAGTGAAAATGGAGAGAGTTTTGATAGAAATGCAAATTAAATGTATAAATTTGCATGTACTTTTAAATATGAAAGTGACTTAATGTCCTAATGTACTTAATGAAAATACAGAAAAGTTCAATATATTTATATATAAAAGGCCAAATTGATTTGGATATTTAATAATTTAAAAAATCGAAACAATTTAAAGTAATATACAAATTATTTGATATTTAATACTTTTTAATATTTAACAACATTTTATATTTTATACATTTTCTATTTATTTATTGCAAATTTTATTTAAAATAATTCCCGTAAATGTATAATAAATAATTTGCCACAGGGTAAACAATTCCTTATTATTGTCATTGTAGCATGTTTTGTTTGCTTTTGTATATCTTCGTATTAACAGTAATTCTGAATTGTATGTGCTATTTTTTATTAGTATTTTTAAAATAACGCATAATACAGTTTATAAAGACATAAAGTTATAATTTTATATATTTTATATGATTTATACATTTATGATAATTGTATAAATACAATTATTATAAAATTGTTTAATTTTATTGTAGATTGTTAATTTTTTAATTATTATAAATGATACATACAAATAAAGCAAAAAATAATGTAACATTTCATACAATATTCTATACAAATACGAATTCTTGCATTCATTATATTAATTGAAGGAGTAAAACTACTGGAAAAATTGAAGTGCTTTAATGTAAATTGTTTAGTCTTGCCTATATTTTTTCGCACACAAGCACACACACACACACTTTGTTGCTTTTATTGCATGTATTTTATTAACTATAAATTATACATAGTTATTATAAAACGGTTTGCTTTTATTGTAGATGAGTTGTTTTTTTCAATGATTATAAATGATACGTACAATTACATACAAAAAAAGCAAACCGAATAAAGCATTTCACTGATTTTATATACAAATAGGATTTATTACATTTATTATTCATAATATTTCTTGAACGCTTAAAACATGAATATTTGGTGGTACTTCATGTAAATAATTTCACTCTTGCCATGTTTCTCACACAAACAGTACGCTCACACGCCATTCAAGTTCATTTTTATGGCATACATTTCATTTTATGATTTTGCACATTTTTCATATCCGTAAAGGTTGAGGGGATCAACACCAACTTTCCCATATTTTCCCCAGTTTGTGAGACCGTAAAAGGCTACAACGAATCAACACTAATAGTGTTTGTGTATGTGGCGTGGGGTGAGATCACCCTGCCTTGTCTCTGGGCTTGACAGAGTGCCTTTCCTTTGAACGCCGCTCGTTAAATGCGGGATCTCTCACCGCAATATGAGATTGGCTTTCACACTGGGCTACTTTGTACGGCTGACAACTGTTGGTGCTATATGTCGCACCTTTGGCCCCTGGACCTCCTTCATTCGAACCTTTTTTCAGCGAGTAATATTTAAACCCCCACTGCTACCGCTAAATCATTAGGCTTGGCTGCGGCCACCTATTTTTCTTCCTGACAGTGTGATAAACACACAGCCGAGCCACCGCGCCACGGCTCGCAACCGCGCGACACACGTCAGGTGCAGCCGACTTAATGAGGCCTGTCTAGATTGTGGAGCTTGATGTATGTAATTGAATTAACTAGTTTTTAAACAACTTTCATTCAGTTTACGTTAAAAAGGAAGCCACCATTTACCTGTGATTTTATACGACGCAATCTATAACAGTCAGCGAAATTAGCTAAATTGGAAACGTGATTTTGTCTGAACTGTACATTTTTTCATTACCGTGTCCTTGGCTCTTATTGGAAAAGAACATGTTGCTTATATTCCTTCATCTGTAGAAGTTTATAAGTAATATATGTCTAAATGTGCAATTTTGGTCATTCGTTCCCATTTTAAGGAAACCTGGCCGCGGGACTTGTTTGGATAATCTTGCCATGGACGCCCCAGTGCTTCTTATTTATGTCTTTGCTCATTTTGGTGCGCAGTATTTCATTCACGCAACCGCCAACTATTTTCCAGTCGGCACTTCCATAATTCTTGCCGTTATGAAAGATTTTTAATTAAAACTAAGATGGTTGGCTGAACCGTGCAGAGGTTACAACATAGTTTTTCAGCAGAAGCGGGTCCAGAACCTCCGTCTCTCCTCATATTTAGTCATATTTCGCTATTTAAAAGACTGAGTTAAATTGAAAATACAGCGATTATCAACAGCAATGGATCAGTGCGGCTGCGGGACACTTGGATTGCCTCTTGGACTCTATATTATCCTTTATTGGTTTTCATCTCTTCTGGTTTAATGTGATATATCGTGGCTCTAGGCCCCCTGTGTTTGACATGCAAGAGTTTTATTTATCCTCAACCTTTGACGCCAGTTCAAGAAACACAGCTGTACGGTCAGTTATTCCAGCTAAAATATCACACAGCTTGTTGGAGTCATGGCCTAGTGGTTGGCACACAAGTGCTCATGTGGAACAAGCAGATTTAAGTCCAGACTTGTATTGTGTATCGATACATTAAGTGGCTTAAAGTAATTTTAAAGATTATTAAGTAAATATAATGGAATACTATAGTAGTACTTAATATTTATATATATTAAGTATACAATTATATTATTTAATTTTTTATATTTTTTTCTAGAATTCTAGAATATAAAATAAAGTATATACACATATTAACATACATTTATACTTAATAGGTAAAAAAAAAAAAGTATGCTAATTATTTGGATAACACTTAGAATATGGAACAATTCTCACTATTAACTAGTTGCTTTTACAAGCCTATTATTAACAAATTGGCTGTTTATTAGTGCTTATAAAACACATATTCATCCCTGATCTCATTTACAACTACTAATATGCAGCAAATTAGTAGTTTATTGAGGCAAAAGTCATAGTTATTGGTTTGTTAATAGCGAGAACTGAACCTTAAAAGTGTGACGGGTATGGATCATTTATGTTATAAAATAAAGGTGTAGATGCACACATTTACACCTTAAAAAAATATGTACTTAATATTTATATAACCTATTAGGTTCTCTTATCGATTTTACTAGATATTTTTCAAATAAAAACTATGTACACATATATTACTGCACTTTTTATTATGTTAATATTAATGTGTGTTACTTTTTATGATAATATAGTCTAGAAAGATAATATAAAAATTCTGAATGTAATGTAACATAACTATAGTAACTATAAATACTTAAAATAATCAACTATAAATATTATATTTTATTATATTTCATAAATGTCATCTTTTTATTATTGTGTTATATATTAATATATTTGTATATTAACCAGTTCTTTCCTTTAGTGTTTTTTTTTTTTTTTTTTTTTTTTTTTTTTTTTTTTTTTTTTTTTTTTTTTATTTTTTTTTTTTTTATTTTTTGTTTTTTTTTTTTTTTTTTTTTGTTTTTGTTTTCTGATTAACACAACAAAGTTGTTTTGTCGTTCCCTGAACCTTTTTTATTTTATTTATTTATTTTTTACAACAGACATCATGTCAAATGCAAGGTTGGAATGTAATCCTGCAAGGGATGCACAAGTCAAGTTTTTTTTTGTGGGTTGCTGGTTAGTTACCTTATACCTCCTGTCTTTACATTGTACCTGAATGACAAACGGCTGTCTGTTTCACATTGGGGAAAGCCATCTTTTGCCGGCTCTTTTGTGTCACACAAAAGAGTGGAGGAAGGGGACGTGTATCAGTGTGACAGTGAGAGCTTCATCATGGCCCCTGAGCAGCGGCGGAGGTGTGATGTTTTGAGTGCTCTCTCATTACGCCCCACAGAAAGCACTGAGGGTTTTTGGGTGTTCAAGCCCACGGGTTGGTCTCTCTCACTTTTTATATCCCACTCTCACGCCTCCTATTATCACCGTGTGCAAGTGGACACCTGTCCATCACCTGTCCGTCCATGAATTTGATAGGTCGTCATAGGTCACATTGTCCTCTTTCTATAGCATCAATTTTTTATGTAATTCTGACGAAAGCATCACTATTAAATATTGCTTATACTTGGAGTTTGGGTTTTTTCATGTGCTAATGTTCGTCAAAGCAATCCGACTATTTCCATCTGACAAAAAATTCTCACAGACTTGAGTCATTTAGATCATCTAAATATGAAAAATACTTTCTACATTTCATGCATGTATTAAACAGGGTCTTAAAAAGGTCTTAATTTGCCATTCCACATATTAAGGATATAAAAGCTTTTAAATCTCACATAATATAAAGTCTTAAATTCATAGTCATGGCAAAAAAAACTATCTTTCTCTGTATTTTTGTATTTTTTTTTTTTTATAAATACAAATTCTTAAAATAGTTTTTTAATACTGAATATCCTCAAATCAAGTTGCATTTATTTGAGATGCGAAATGAAGTCTAGTTAAACAAAATTGAGTTTGTTTAAATATCTGTCAGAGGAGTATGAAAATTTGTTTTCCTTTTGAATGAAGTTTATTTGTATTTTTTGTTAGCTTTTGTTTATTTTAAATCAAACTCATTCATTTTGATCAATTCTGCAGGAAACAAAACTTATGACAATTTATTCTCAAGTAAATGTATCTTGATTTAAGAATCTTTGGACATTTGAACTGAAAAACAAGACAAAATATTGAGTAGGAAAATTATTGTTTTCAAGTGCAACCAGAAGATACAGTAATTATTAAGTTATTTCCATGTTTTAGTGATTGTGAGCAGAGCTGTTCAAGCCTTAAAGGGGTCATATGATGCGATTTCATTTTTTCCTTTTCTCTTTGGAGGGTTACAAGCTCTTGGTGCATAAAGAAGATCTGTAAAGTTGCAAAGACTAAAGTCTCAAATCCAAAGAGATATTCTTTATAAACGTTAAAAGTCAGCCACACCTACCTAAAACGGCTCGTTCGAATACGCTCCCACATATCTACGTCACGATTTGGGAAGATTTGCATAACGCCGCCCAAATGTTCACGCAAAGAAAGAAGGCGTAACTTTTATTCTCGCTGTAGTATTGTTGCCGCTGCCGCCATGTCCTGAAGACGCTGTGTTTTTCGTTGTGAAAGCAAAACTACTCTGTCTGGTCTTCCAAAAGAGGACGATATCCACTTCGTCATGCCTAGAGCTGATCCGTGCTGGTCGCTGAGGAAATACATCAACTTAGTGCTGTGGATCGCCGGTTCGGCTTTCACCGTTTTCACCGCTCCTTCGCCGGGACCGCCGTTCTCGACCCCGCCGCCTCAGCTCACTCGCCCGCTTCAGTTCACGCTAAGGCCGGGGCTTTCGCTCACGCTAGGCCGCTGTGTTTTTCGTTGTGAAAGCGAACTACTTTGTTGGTCTTCCAAAAGAGGACGATATCCGCTTCGTCATGCCTAGAGCTGATCCGTGCTGGTCGCTGAGGAAATACTACAACTTAGTGCTGTGGATCGCCGGCACATTTTATGGAGGACTGTTTACTGATCCTGGGAGAGTAACGTTAGACTAAAAGGCAGTTCTGACTCACGTAAGTACGTTTTCTTTTATCATTTGCCACTGATGATTCAAACGCGAGCTTTGGGCAGTGTGGAGTAGCACTTGTTGTTTGTTATTTCTCCGATCACAAATGCAGACAGGGTTTTATGTTTACGCGGCACGATGCAACGCGTAAAAAGACAGTATAAGTCATTATAATCTGTAATTATGTCCCCACTGGATGCAACAAATGCCTTGTTTGTAATGGGTTTTAATGTTTTTGTCTCGTCGCTCCGGCCGGACACGGCATCAACAGTATGGTGACTATTTGCCATAACTGTTTTCAATTCCTCTGTTCACTTGCACATTACGAGCTTAGCTCCGGCCCTGATCTCCTCACAGATCTGTTTTTGTGGTGCTCCCCTCTCCTCCAAACCCCTCTTTATAATCTCAAGATGGTGCACGTCTTTGAGGTGTTACAGAAACAATCCCATTAAGTGAACGGCAGGCGAACTAGATCGCCTTTCAGAGAGATTACTCAACAGATGCCTCTCTGGCCACAGAGAGGCAATGGTTATGACTGCAGGCTCGACTCCTGTTCCCCAGGGACTCGGGGTGGACGCCCTGTCCAGCACACACACACAATAACTCGTCCACTTGAAACACTATATGATGCAGATCTACAGATTTCAAACGGAGGGCCATGAGGCAATTTGTCACATTTGTCTCAAAGTAATTCATTAAGGACAGGTGTCAAGCATTCGAGGCTGTGGTCGTTAAAACGTTGTTATTGTTCACTTCGTTATTGTTCAGCATTAATGGACCTGTGAAGAGCTGTTAGAAGAAACAGGGAGTCGATGTTTATTCAGATATGTTGTTCGTTGTCTCCGAACAAATCCCTAAATATTGAGCGCACAACTCATCCCTCACCCTTGGCTCTGAGCATAAATAATACTGATCTGACGTAGATAATAAAACAGGTGAAATGTTCCGTAGCCTTTTATCTTAAAGGGATAGTTCACCCAAAAATGAAAATTCTGTCATTATTTACTCACCCTCATGTGGTTCCAAACCGGTAAGACCTTGGTTTAACTTTTTTTTTCCCCCCCGGAACCACACTTCACTGATATTTTTGATGAAATCCAAGTGCTTTCTGACCCTGCATAGACAGCAATGCAACTACCACATTCAGCCCAAGGTAAAGGTAAAATAGTCCATGTGACATCAGTGGTTTAACCGTAATTTTACGAAGCTACGAGAATACTTTTTTTTGCGCAAAGAAAACAAAAATAACGACTTTTGTCAATTTAAATTTTTGGGTGAACTATCCCTATAAAAAAAAAAAAAGAACATTCTGGGATCGTTTACTCACCCTCATGTCATTGCAAACCTGTATGACTTTCTGACTTTCGTCTCAATCAGTGTTGGACCCCATTGACTTTCATTGTACAGACAAGAAAAAAGTCTGTACAATGTCTGTCCGAATTAGTGTGACCCAAATCATAGTATGGTGAAATGAGTGTCCCGAAGGATGGTTTAGTTGGAAAAGTTTGAAGTGCAGATACATTCCACTCTATCAACCCACAATAATTTGCATTGGACGAGGATTCGATTAGACGAATAAAAAATCTTAAACTACAAACATGGCAGATGTGCGAAGCCGACAGTTAAGTATAAAGGTTTAGATAAATAGTTTTCAGTGAATAATAATCTGTATCTAACCTGATGGGAAAAAAAATGTAATATTATCCACATTATATTTCATCTGCAACGATGTGTTGCATTAGCAGATGCGTTTTGGTCGTTAACCGTTAAATGCGTCATTATGCAAACATATGAGGTGAGTTCCAGACTTGAAAGACATGCGACTGGTAGGTCAACGTGTCCGTTCGTTTCTGTCCAATACGGTATGAAATGAAACGAAATTTGAAGGATGTTATTTATGTCAAGATGATTGACAGGGCAGTTTAAATGGTGATATGTAAATATGACGTCAGTATACGTCCCAAAGCTTGCCTATTATTTTCCTACTCATTTAAAAGTATGTACATTTTCTTCACAAAAAGAATACATACTTTTAGTATGAGGAGTAGGTGATTTGGGACTCGGGATGAGACATTTTTCAAAATATTTTCCATTGTGTTTCACAGAAGACAAAGTCATACAGGAATGACATGATGGTAAGTAAATTGACAAAATTAAAAATGTTTAATTTTCAGAACTTTGTGCAAGTATGTTTACAAGCACCAATCTAATCAAGCTACCGCAGATTTTTGAAGCATTAAATACACATTTTGCATCATCTCTGTCATTGGAGGAAACGCACAACACATTACACGTTAATCTGATGTGTAATCAATCGCATTGTCTGTGCAGCCACTTTCACAGTCATTTTTATAGGAATCTATGCGATTAGAAATTTCACATGAGAATGAAAGATTTCCCAATGCATATTTGCCAAATTTGCTGCATTGGCTTTGCCATATACTTTCGTGTAAGATGTGCTTGATACATCGCTAAACTATTGATGAGACCATGGACTTTTTGTCTGCTAAATTTAGCCAAACGTCAATGCAGCTTTAGTCTGACATTGCCAAAAAAACAGTGGTCTTAAGTATTTACGTGGCATTTAAAAAAAAGTTATTGCAGTCGCACTTTATTTAAACGTTCAATTATCACTATTAACTACGATTTTTGCCTCAAAAACTCCCTTACTAACTATTATAAAGCAGCAAATTAGGAGTTTAAGTTAAGGTATTGGGTAGGATTAAGGATATAGAATATGGTCATGCAGCTTCATAAGTGCTAATAAACAGCCGATATGTTAATAATAGGCATGCTAATAAGCAACTAGTTAATAGTGAGAATTGGTCCCTATATTAAAGTGTTACCGTTTTTGCTTTAGTCTGATTAAAACCAAACCTTTAAATTGCCAGTAAATGCTCACTATGAAAAAAAACTACTGAAAATATTCTTCTACCATCATCAGGGCAGTACACTCAAGATACCATTGATTCTGACAAATGGTCTTCATTTGTAAATATAACTTGAAATGAGGATAGATGTGACCCTGGACCACAAAACCAGTCATAAGGGTCGATTTTTTTTAAATTGAGGTTTATACATCATCTGAATAAATAAGCTTTCCATTGATATATGGTTTGTTATGAAATAACAAACCATACATGCAAATAAATCTAAAATAAATGCAAAATAAATCTAAATATTGCAAATAAATCTAAATATGAGAAAATCGCATTTTAAAGTTGAAGTCCTTATCATGCAATTACTAGCAGTTTTGATATATTTACAGTAGTAAATTGACAATCTTCATGGAACATGATCTTTACTTAATATCCTACTGATTATTGGCATAAACGAAAAATCTATAATTTTGACCCGTGCAATGTATTTTTGGCTGTTGCTACAAATATACCCCAGTGACTTAAGACGGGTTTTGTGGTCCAGGGTCACAAATAGTTGCCTCATCTAGTGCACGTACCCAAGTTATTGAAGTCATACTAAACCTCCAGAATCAACTTAGTAGGTTTTGCCCCCCCCCCCCCCCCTCCTCCATATCATGCAGCCTCTGAGGTATCGACTCCGAGTGGGAACTCTTATCTGTCTCACCCGCTGCTCCCATCCTCCGAGGTGCCGGATGACAGGATAATTGAATAATTGCTTTCTGGCACATGCATCACGTCGTTCGAAATTGAGTTACATCCGTCTTTCTTCCCATGGAAATATCGGCATCATCAGAAAGAGACGGAAAGCTATACCTCTCTCCCCCCTCAGCACTTCTTAATGCCAGCAGCGAGCGGAGGAGATGCCTTTATAATTGCGGAGCACAATGCCTGGGCCGGGAGGACTCTACATGCCACACAAAGAGCTTAACACCTGGTCTTTCAATGAAGGCGCTCTGCTTTACATCCTAATGTGGGAGTTGAAGCCCAGCCTTTGGACATGTGCTTGGTGGAATTGACTGTTTGATGTTTGATCTCCTCTCTTGTCGCTCTGTTCTGCCACACCCATGTGTCATCATTCTATTGTCCTGTAGGGATTTTTCTGGATGCGCATGGCTTTGAACTGAGAGGTCTCTCTGTGGAGCTGTAAAGAATGTATATAGAATGTAAAACATGTCAATCTAATGTACATTTTTGGCAAAATATGGGCTGATTTAAAGGAAGGTTTCACTCTGGGTATCACATACAACTTTCTAATTAAGCCATCTCATCCTAATTTCCTTAGTTTAATACTTGTCTTTTATACTAATGCCTTTCTCATGATTTGAATTCCTGAATGCCTTTCTCACACTTGTTTGCTTCAGGTCGAACTCCAATTTGATCTATTAAAAATTATTTCCTGTAATTGTAATAAAGCTGAAATAAAATATAAATATTAAATGGAAAAACTTCAAATGTAACCGAAATAAAAAGTTTAGGTACGAAAGATTAATATAATGTAAATAACAAAACTAAATTGAAATAAAAATAAATTAAAGCTAATAAAAATGACAAAAGTGCATAAGAAATTTACTAAATCAAGCTAATATTAAAATGAAAAGTGAGAATATGAAAGTGAATGCTAAATTGCAAATGTTAATATGCTATATAAATAATACTAAAATAACACAAATTCAGAAGCTGTGCTATTGAATATTACATTATTGCATTACTCATGTTATGTAAAAATGCATTGTTTATTTTATGTGTTTGATGTGTATAAAACAATGTTTTTTTGGTCTCCCGGTTTTGTAATGTTTGATATATTTTTTATTAACAATTTTATTTTCAGCATGACAAACTTTAAGACTAACAATGACAAAAAAACGTTTCCGTTTTGTCTCCGTTATTGAATTTGATAAAATGTTATTTTTATTATTAATTGTATTTATTTATATTATATTGTTGAATATTTAATCTGTATATGCCTTGTAAATAGCCAGTGAAGCTGATATGGCAATAAATTGAAACACAACAACAGTCATCGACAGCTTAGTTGAAAAAGTAACAGAAGTATTATTATGATGCAAACAAAAATTACAAGTAACATCTTACTTATTACATCAAACAAGTAAACTTTAACACCTGTTATGTTGCAAATTACCCCCAAAAATGTTTGAAAATCACCTTTCACACTAGTCAAACAAATCTGCTCTAATATGAAAGCAACATTTACATAATTAAATTTTCTTTTGGTTTTTTTTTTCAACAGGAACACTTGTCTCTAAAAAAGTACATCATGGACATCATGACTGACAGCAGCGTGCCCTCCGACAGTGCAAAAGAGGGAGAAGAGAGGCAGAAAGCTCGGAAAAAGGCCAAGAAACTGCGGGCACGCATGAACTCAAGGTGATGCGATCACGGTCTCCTCTCTTTCTTCCATCTCTGTCTCTCTCTTCCTCTGTGTGGCTAAAGGGTGGTGTTGCTGCTTGTGAGAGCTTTATGAGTGACAAGGAGATGGAGAGCAGAGGCGATGTGCATCCCGGCTGTCCACACGGCAACACTGATGAGCTTAATTTATGGCCACTCTCTGTGATTGGGGAGGAAAAAGTGAGAATCGATCTGTTAGCCCCCCCCACACTTTCACCTGTTAAGAGCTTTTCTCCTAATTGGTTGCCACCACGCTGCCAAAACTGAAGGCTTCTCTAGTGTACAATAGTATGTTAAAGTATGTGTAAAGCATGCCTGTTTTTCTCTCTTCCAGCTATTGATTTTTAAATGAAGTATCAAAGAAAATCAATAGTAATCAACAAATAGGAGCAAACGTGTCTCAGTGTCAGATCGTAGACCTGGGCACTATCAATTTTGCCTCCTGTCACAACTGTTTGTGTGTGTGTGAGAGAGGTAATGTGGTATGGTTGTTTGTCAGTAATGCTAAAAATGGAATTAACAGTTCCAGAGATGGTTTGTTCAGTGTACAAGGTTTTGATAAAACCTTATACATCCGTACAAGTTTACATTCAACTGCTAATATTCAGTCTGATTGTGAATTGTAATGACTTCTGTAAGGTGTTTGTTTAATTGCATCACAATAACGTTTGGGTGTTGATTTATTTCCCAAATATGGAGAATAAACATATAAATATCTACACATTTGTACATAGAATTTCTGTGTTCATAATTTGCAATATTTGACACTGCAAGATATTTTAATCATATGTAAAGTAAATGTATATTTTCAAACATAATTCAATCATTGTAAATGTATTTCAAGTTATGGTTAAGTTTCTACGTTCATAAATGCAATGTTATTTTGTTATTTTAAGTTATAAAATTTCGAAGTTGTAGATTTTTCATACATAACTTGAAGTTACAGTACAAATTACAGAGTAATTATTAACTTATAATTACAACATTTGTATACAATTTATGATATTTTTATGTAATTTCCGTTTTTGATATTTGAAATTTCAACAAAGTTGATGAAGTTATGTTCATAAGTTATAATGATCCATCCATTCTCCAAACTGCTTGTCCTATGCAAAGTTATAGGGTTATTTAGTTTTGGTACGTTATGAAATTTCTGCACTTGTAAGTTTCTCAGCCCTCCCAGGTTGTAATATTTGCTGCTTGGTACATTACCATAATTGTAAGTTGTCGTAATTTCAGCATCGACTACATTGACAAAAATAAATATTTTGTTACAATTTATGAATGCCGAAATTTCATTAACCTACAGTATTATACAATTTCTATTGCACATGTAGTGATGTTTCTGCTTTTGGAAATTTGTAATAACATTTCGGCTTTCATAAGTTATATCGAAATTTTGACACAGTGTGCTATTATTCTCAAAATTAGATTTTTGTAAGTTTTAATGGTTGCTACATCCCTATTGGTGGCCTTACAGTAATTGTAATTTGCAGGCTTCCTCTCTCGCACTCTCTCTATGTGATGTCTACTAACAGTCTCTTAACTTGCAGTGGAGAGGAGACCGGCAGTCTGCCCTGCTTCAGAGCTCATTAATACAGAGGTAGCTCAGAGGGCAGAAAACAGCTCTGAGCTTTGGCTGGGAGAGTGACAACATGAGCCTCCTCTGTTCTCTGTCACTCCTGTGCTGAGCCCTGCAACACTCACACGGTGAGGGAAAGAGGGTGAGGAGGAAAGAATGAAAGGTAGAGAACAGGCGCTACACGCTCATAAATCACGGCCGCCCACAGCCCTGGGTTGCTGAGGTTGGCGGCTCCACAACGGGGTGGAAATGAGCCATTTTATAGGAGCACTGTGGTGTTTGTAAAACGCTAGAGAGCTTTTCTCAGCCCTCCCAGGTTGCCCTGTCCCCCAGTGTCATTGTTAAGCCCGCTCAGTCCCTGTCACAGCCGTGGCATAGAAAAAGGCTGTTTAATTTCCTTAGCTGGACCCTGATTTATTCTTCAAATATATAGCTTGTTCTTCGTGTGCAAACGTGTGGTTTTAATTACCATGAAAGTAGCATATCCGCCCGTGTCAGCATTGGATGTGGGCTTTAAACTTTTTTTAAAGTCTCTCGCTCTTAACTCTTTCCCTCTCTCTCTGATGGCCCTTTCTCTCTCGTGTATGATGTTTGGCTGGTTGCATTGCTTGTCTTGTCCCCAGGCTTGAGAACAGTGGGCTCTATGTGTTGGTCTACCTCAGAGGGGGCGGCACACAAAAGACTCCCTGTTCTGCACTCCCAGAGACCACAAGTGCCGAATTGGCCAAAGGATAAGAGTGCATAGCAGCCATAAAGTAGGCTCTTATGAGTACACTTCTGCATGATAAACTGACAAATGGGACACTGATACAGTCAGTACAGCAAACACAAGTCTGCAAATTCACATGCACATCCTTGCTGCCCTCCTCTGAGTCCACATGTTAGTGTCTCAGTTCAGGCTCAGCAAAAGGACACACTGAGGGAACATAGCGGCCACAAAGGGGGCACTTGAAGCACCATTTTGCAAACTGACAAATGGGACACACCCTATAATATGGTCAGTGTGTCAATGACAAGAAGTCTTCAAGTTCATACCAAGTTGGTCCTTTAGAACCTTTCTGTCCTTTGAGTCCAAATGTTGGTGACACAACATTGCATAGACTGCTGTGATGTTGTCTGCTGTGAATTCTGCACCAGTTCAGGCTCAGAAAAAGGACACATTTGAGGGATCATGGCATCCACAAAGGACACACTTGTAAGCACCCATTTGCAACCTGATAAATTGGATACCCCATATGGTCAGTGGCAAAGACCACAAGTCTTCAAGTTCACATCAAGTGTGGCCTTTGGACCCTTTCCATCCTCCTGTGAGTCCAAATGTTGGTGACATTTAGTGACAATAGTTTTTTGCAGCAATAAGTGCGATATCTGCCAAAGGCAACATAAAGGACACCTTGTGGTCACAATAAGGATTTAAGTTTGTGGGCACCCTTCTGAATCCTAAAACAGATGGGACACCATACAATCTTGTGAACTTTGGGGATACTTGCAAGTTACGGTTATTAGACGACAAGTCCACATTTAGAAGTGTTCCACCACCAGAAAGGCAGACAAACCCTAGCAATGCAGCTCCGTAGTTTCAACTTTAAGCCTTGGACTCCTGCTTACCTCAGACCTTCCCAGCATTACCCCACCCCCCACCCCACCCCCCCCCCCCCCACCACCCCCCACCCACCCCCCACATCAGGTGCATGTAAATCTTTTTAATCTCGGGATGTATCCAATATTTATTCCACATATAACCCCTTATATGCGTTTGTTGAATTTATAGATGGATCCAGCCTCATTCCTCTTGGTGGATATGTTCCACAGGTCACATTTTTCCCTCCCTTTTCCTTGTCCTTTTATTCATCATCAGTCAAATTGTCTTCCATTTGATTGAGAGCCTCTCAAATCCAATATTAAATATTGCACCGCTGCCCAACCAAATGTTCTCTGTAATTGGGAGTGCCGAACGCCTGAGCCTCCCATAGCACATTTAAAACGGATACTGTATTTGTTTTCTTTTTTTATCCGTCGGAAGGCATTGACGGTTTTACAGTCGATTGGGGGAGGGGGCCGTCTGCGTCCAGCGTGGGCGGAGGTGAATAGTGGGGCACATCGTGATGAATTGATGATTAGCTCTGCATTGTAGCTTTGTAGCTGCCCCCCCCCCCCCTTATAGCTGGTTACTAATATTTATGGTGCCCGGCCCGTTTAATGGGGCCTGCCGTGTTCAGAAATTGATAGTCCGGCGATTGCCCCTCTGTTTAACCCGTGCAAGCGTAAAGCTGTCAAAGAGGAATATTGTAATCTGGAGGATGAAGACGAGGCCAGGTTCGGTTCACAATCTTTCTCTGAGCACACCACTGCTCCAATCTCGAGGCTTGGCGAGCATCGTTTCACTCCTACAAAACAGAGCACATTGAAATCATTGTTCAGAATTTGTAAAGCATGCTATGCTACAGTCACTTAAAATAAGGTGGAGTTAAACATAACTGTGTTAATAGTGAAGTTATTGTTAAGTATCTTAATAGTCAAGGCTTAGGGTTAAGGGATCATCACATAGCCCTGTTGAATCTCCAAAGTCTCCTGTCCTTTGTGACACCATAAAATCACTTGAAGTCACTATTCAAATGAGCACTTTAGTGTGATTTATTGCTTCCTACAGATCAGTTCTAGAAATGTATCCACCTCAACCCAGCATCTACCAAAAAATTCAATTTCCACTGTTCATTCATTCATTCATTGTATTTTTCATTCATTCATTCATTTAATCATTCATTCGGTTTATTATTTAGTAATTTATTCTTAGTCATTAATTAATTCATTCATTGTTTAGTCATTCAAATCTATTATTCATTCATTCAATCTATTTATTATTCATTCATTCACTTATTCATTTTGCTTGCTTAGTCATTTATTCAATTTATTTAGTCATTGATTAATTGATTCATTCTGTTTGATTCATTCATTCATTCTTCACTTATTCTTTCATTCTGTTTGTCATTCATTCTATTTAATATTAATTAATTTATTTAATCATTCAATCTATCTATTATTCATTCATTCACTTATTCATTTTGCTTGCCTAGTCATTTATTCAATTTATTTAGTCATTCATTAATTGATTCATTCGGTTTGATTCATTCTTCACTTATTTATTCATTCATTGTTTATTTAGTCATTCAATCTATTTATTATTCATTCATTCACTTATTCATTTTGCTTGCTTAGTCATTTAATAAATTTTAGTCATTCATTCATTCTTCACTTATTCTTTCATTCTATTTATTATTCATTCATTCTGTTTGTCATTCATTCATTCTGTTGCATTCATGTATTGTTTAGTATAATCATTTTCTTTTCATTCATTTGTTCGTTCATTCATTCATTCATTCTATTATTATTTAGTTAGTCATTCTGTTGAATTATATTCAAATATATTCAGATGAGACTTCAAAATAACCTGCTGTGAACGACTTTCTTGTTATGCATAATTGGTAGAATTCTCTGCCCCAACGGAGAAATTCAAATTTTAATAACCGGTTATAGTTCTTTAAACAGTCTAAATATATGGAGCTTCCTTAAGGCTGAAAAGTTTTTGAAAAAGTTGATTGAAAATTACATTTGTTTCTTATTTAGCAGTGTATACAATACCATTTGGGTTAAACCAAAATTAATTTCAACTCAAATCAAGATTAAACTATTAAAAGTCTTGTGACCACTCTGCTCCCTGACGTTGTCTTCCGGAAAGTGACGTCGGCGTTTATCAGACCCCTGAACATCCATCCGTCAAGCGTTTTTTTTTCAGGAGCTGATCGATCATCCTTATCTGACGGAATGGGATGTGTGATTGTCAGGAATTATGCTTGTTGGACCACACCAGCGTGCTTGAGCTGACTGACAGCACACATTATTTTGGTCTGTGACTCATGAGGGAATGTAAAAGAAGTAATTCACACCCATCGGCCAATCAATCTTATTTATTTTGATTTCTGAACTTAAATAGTGTGGTTATTGGAGAGTTTGGTATTCCCTGCTGTGAAACAACATCCTCTGCAGTGATACCTCTCTGAAGACTGAGCGTTTGTGACTCGTTCATGCTTGTTAGTTTTTGATTGCTGCTAGTGCGGCCCAAAGACTAAATAAACAGTTTGAGGCTCAGCTTGACCTCTTGACATTTTCTTTGTTCAGCACATCGTCTTATCTCCTCATGTCTTCAGGCTGACAGCCATCGGACTCCTCTCTGGCTCTCTGTCTATCTTTCCGTCTCTTTCTGACAGACTTATTTGTCTTTCTTTTTCAGGGCTAAGGAGTATGAGACATGCATGGAAGCCAAGACCCAGACCCCCGACTCTCCTTACAAGGCAAAGTAAGCTCCCCGCTCCACTTTTAAGGATCATATACCCAAGCTGAGGTCTTCTACCGAGTTCTCGTGTCTTAATGCTGTCTTTTTAAATCCAAGCTTCAGAAATTATGCCAGCACTGGGCTTTCTATAATCAAACCTTTTTAGTTTTGCCCATTAAATGCAATGCAATGCAATACTGATATCTAAGCGGTGTTGTCACACATCTCGTCTTACAGTCTATAATTCTTGCTATTTTGCTTTGTGTGGATCAGGTTTGTGCTTTTGCACAATGATAGTAAATGTGAAATCACATACACATGTGACATTCCAGCAGCCCTGAAAAGGGCATAATATTTTATTTTTAATTAATTAATTACATTTATTTTTAAATAAAATTATAAAAAAAAATGCTGATGAAACTTTCGGAAAGGAGTATGGTTATAGATAAACCAGAGCAATATGTAGCGCATATAATTAGGTGAAACTTGCAGGTTCAGTGTTGTTGTTATTAATAAAGCTATTAAAAATATGTCTCTTTAATTGAAAGAAAGTTGAAATTAAAAATATAAAATTATTAGATGAAAAACGTACAAAAATTCCTGACTGAACTTGCTAAAATGACTAAAACTAAAATTTTAATAAACAAAGGAAAGATAAATACAGATGTGACGTAATAAATTAATATCAATAACAAACAAGTATCTTGATATACATTTGATATCAATTATATTTTAATTACTAATTATTACAATAATTGTTATTATTGTATAATATGTTTAATAATGCCGAGTTGTTTTTATGTTTAAATCAGGATCATTTAAAGGTAGTACAAAAAATAACAATCAAATATAAACTACTTTGGTATATAAATACCTTACAATTTAAACATTTGTTTTCACAATCCAGTAGTAAGAATAAGGGAGCAGAAATGTGGTAAATTATTGTGAAAATAATGCAAAATTAAAATAAGGCTGTGTTTTAAATAATTATTTTTGGGGGGTTGGTGTGACCCGAACGTGTTTTGACCCAGTTGTGTATGTATCTTTGCTTCCAGGCTTCAGCGTCTGGTGAAGGATCTAGTAAAGCAGCAGCAGGGGCAGGACAGTGGCCAATGGGCCAGTAACAAAGTGTCTGGCCTGGACAGAACCCTGGGAGAAATCTCCCGCATTCTGGAGAAACAGGTTTGTACATATATCTCATAATCTGTCTCTCTGGTCTGTTCTGGTGTCCCTGTAGAGGGACATGCCGTCTAAAATAATATTCCTGAAAAGACTCCAGAACTTCAATTCAGAATGCAGTGCTATTTGCTGACCGGAGAAAGCTGGAGATACCAGTAATGACTGAATGGATATATGATGTCTGCTGTTTAAACGGCTGTTTATCTGTTCATCTTTACTACTGCACAGTCACACCAGGATTCTTCTGGGACTGTAAGCATCTGAGCAGTGTTCAGACCAGTTTATGTCAGTGGCTTGTCTGATATCTAGTCTGTGTGGATTGAATGTGTATTTGGGGTGTGTGTGTGTGTGAAGGGATTTGACTTGAAGATAAGCCTCTAGGCTGCTCTCAACACCGACTCCACTGAACCGCCGGCTTTGGCTGTCGTCCTCCCCGTCTCGCAGTCTATGCAGAGTATCGCTTTCCATCCCCAACTCTCTGCCCTCGGTTATTTAGTAATGAGGGCCAGGTTAGGTGCTTGTTTTCATTGCTGCAGATGTTATTAATTGGCGGAGATCCCCGTTTGTCAAACAGGCGAACATGTTTCCGAGCATTTGGCTGGCTACTGTTGTGCATTGTGGCTTTTATACAAAAATATGTTGGTTTTTCAAATAGTAAACATAATCCAAACGACTTAAGTTATAAAGCAGGGAAGCTTTTGAAGATGCGTTTTGGCGATCACTCAAGTTTTTTTTTTTTAGTATGCTGCCATAACAGAGCTCTACTAATATCCCACAATTCAGTAATAGCTGAAAGATTATATCCATCAATTATAAAAGAGCTGTTGACTTTTGACGTATTTGATAATGTTTTAAAAGATAAGCTGTTCTGAAATTCAATTCAGCTGTTCATTTAAAAAGTTTCTTAATATGGTAATGATGATTTAACGATGATTGTGTTTCACTGATAGCCAAATTTACTCTTGTAATCCATTGCATTGTGTTTGCAAAAATATTGCGTAATGTTATCTTGTAATTAGTGAAGTGCCTGAATTTAGTGTTTGTGTATGACAAACCGATTTTTCCAGAGAAACTCATTTGTGGGTTGCCTGAACGACTAGTTGACTAATCAGTGTGAACTGGAACCCCTGTATAATTAGACTGGTTTCAGGTTCACTTGACCCCAGTTGAACCTTAGGGGCTGTTTACATAAGACATGTTTTTGCATCCAAAAATGGCTGAATAGAATGAAACGGTGCAGGAGACTTAAGACACAATTAAAGCTTGGACGCTTGAAATGCTGTGTGTGTGTGTCTGTGTCGCTGGACACTCAAAAAGCTATGAGGAGTGACAGCAGTACAAGATGTTCTTCTAAAGGCCCATTCACACCAAGGGCGATTAACTATAATTATAACGCACGCGACGCACACTCCAGTTATACACCCCGAGCGGACAAGAGAATAGGGAATCCCACACCACAACTATAACGTTAACGCCACAGAAGAATAAAATCATTGGAATCCAGCTGATGAGCCATTTAAAAACATTGACAGCCAATCAGAATCCACCTGACTGAACTTGAAGCAGCAGAAGTTATAACTGCAGTTCAAACTTATAATAAACACAATGGTATTGTGTGTTGGTGTGGATGCTAATATCGTTATTGTTTTAGTTATAATTATAGTTTTTGTTCTTGCGGTGTAAACTGGCTAAAAGCTAATGCTGTTAAAAAAGAATGCTAATGAAAGCACTGCCACTAAAGTTAACAAACACTGTAAAACCTATTCTAGTCGCCTTGACTAATCAACTAGTCAGTATTTGGTCGACCATAGTGCCCCATCTCTAGTATACCTCTCTAGATCAATAAAGGAGAAATGGATTGGTGACGCGTCACATTTTGGTAATGACAAGTGCCATTCTGTAATACACTCATCAAATGAAGGGATGTGTGGTTTGGTGGGTGTGTGTTTGTGGGTGGATGAATGGTGCATTGATGGTGTGCTTGTATTGATCAGTGGGAGGAGATGTGGGTTGTTAATGGTCTTTCTGGAGGGAGAGGAGTAAGGTAAGAGAGACAGAAAAGGGTGGTAAAGCTGAGCTAATGGGCAAGGAGGAGGGCTGAGGGAGGGGAGGAGAGGATATCATAAGCTGCTAGATTGGATTGAAGGGGAAAACAATCAGTTAAAATTAACCCAGCAGATTCTTTTAACAACCCGTTTATTATACCTTAAATCTAGCAAGGTAGGTCTGAGGTTACTTAACACTTACAATATGACCAACATGCTTCAGATTCCCTTCAACAGATTTTCTCAGATCAGGCCTTGTCATCTCATCACCCTCTCCAGGCCCTGTACTGCTTAGAAGTGTCTCTGAATGACAGCTTCTATCAAGAACATGAGTACATTTCTTGTGTATTGTCCCTAAGGCCTCCTATACAAACTCGTTCTGGAGATTTCCACAGAGACATTGCTTTAAAGAACTCCCGCTGTCTTTGTTTTTGTAAGTCGCTGGAACGGTGAAGTGCTTGTGGAAATGTCAGCTCCTCAGGCTCTTTCTTGTGGCCTTTTGGGAATAAGGCTCTCTCTTAAGAGTACAGTATCTGGACTTCATTTAGACTGTCAGTCACAGCAGTGGATTCCTGAAACCCGGTTCCTTCAGTGTCCAGCTAAGGTCTGCATGCCACCAAACTGGGCAAGTCTGTGAACCCTAGTTGTCAAGGCAGTTCCGCCTGTAATCCCAGGAAAAAGTCAAATAAATACTTGTCTCCCACTTTATTGGGAGTCTGCGTACACCCCTTCCCCCTCAGCATCACCTCAAGTCAAGAACGTTTAGATTATTTGACCTAACAAGCATCTCTCATGTCACTGACTCACCTACAGATTTGTTTTTTTTTCCCTCATACCCATATCTGATTCAGTCTCCACTTTCTCCACTAATTCCTCGAACAACACCAGACTCTCCGCGCCCTTTCTAGCCCCTCAAGCAGTGTGGCCTCCCCCACTCCTAGTTCCTCATGCTGACTTTGCTTGGGCACAGTCTCCGACCTTTGCCCGCCTCTCCCTCTGAGCCCTCTAATGGTTTATTTTGTGTCAAACCAGGTTTCAGTTTGTCTCCGGGAGAACTGGCTGATCGAAGAGCCTTTTTTCCCTTCTTGTCATTTAGGAATATTCAGGAGAGTTTCTTGTTCCTCTGATCTGCGCTCTCTTACCTTAGCAGAATGAGCTCACGTATTTACATTCTGCCAGGGAGTGTTTGTCACTGCTTTCAAATAAAGAACAGGCCGAGATCAACTGCCTTTATGACACTTGAGGGACTGTCAGGAACATTCTGGGCCTGCTGGGCCAGCCAGTATTTACATTTTCATTTGCCAGCTGTCAGGGGTTGGCTCCCCTTGGTGGCCAACTGGTGGCTAGCTGTACCTGATCAAGAGGCCCAAGGCTGTGGAAAGAGGCGCCAAGGGGCCCTTCCAGCATTGCACTTGCCCTCAATCCATGTTTGATGACCTGGGGTGGAGAAAGGATCCAGCAAATGTTGGCGGAAGCCTTGGTTGAGAGTGGAGAAGAACATTAGTGATTGACTCTGTCAGTGTTGCTTGAAGATTATTAAGCAAGAGGTGAAGTCTGCTGTCCAATCCAATAGGTGGCCAAACTTTTACCTCCTGCCATATGTTTGATTCATTCCCGGATTGTATATAGCAGTGGTTTCCAACCCTGATACTGGACTACTCCCAATAATGCGCCTTTTAAATGTCTCCCTAATCAAACACATCTAATTGAACTCATTAGAAGAAACTCCAAGACAAAAAATAGGTGTGTAAGATAAGGGTGATCTCAAAATGTGGAGTGTTGGGGGTACTCAAGGACCCAAAGTTGGGAACCACAGAGGCCAGTTGCATAAAATTAGCCTCTGTATTAAGATTGTCTCTTTGGAACAAGTCTGACCAACTAGCAGTTAGCTAAGGGGTGATGAGTCTTATTTTTCAGATTCAAAATATAGATTTTTATGTAACCAACTTAAAAAAATTACCAATCTTAAAGAAGAAAATTAGACTTGTAAGGCTAGTCTAAGCATTTTATGCGACCAACCTCTGGTCTTTTGTGTTAATTTATAAACATTCATAACATTAAAAACAACAAAAACACATACATCAAGTATATTTTCGAAACTTGCAGGTTTCATTTTTTTGACCTCAAACACCAACTGACAAGAGAACAAATTGTAGTTGTTGGTTTTAGGATCATTGAAATGCATGACGAGAACTAAATTTTTCAACAAGCCTCTTCATAAAGATGTGAGGTGATTGGGTGTTGCCTCTCTGGTGCTGAGGGACAGATCGAGCTTTGGGAATTATCTAGTTAGTTAAAAAAAAACATGGACATAGTTTTACATTCCTTCACCATGTGCTGTCAGTAATGTCATTTTCAAACCCTAATTGCCTAGTAATTCTATTGTTCCACTTGGCTGTTACTTGTGACTGTAAGAGAGTAGAGGATTCATGTTTCCCCTCAGGTGCATGTTTGAAGGGGCATGAAGACAGCTATTAGAAGAGTCAGAAATCCATGGTGGAAAGCAATGCCCTTGGGTGGCTGATTTTTGGGTTATGCAGCATGTACTGTGGTTCCAGTTTGTAACTGACATACACTCTTCAAAATTCCCGAAGTTCCTTTTGATAATCTTCACTTGTTTCCAATGAACAGTTAGTTTCTATTGTTATCCTAAAACTGAACACTTCCTCCTAAATTGTTTCTTGCTCCCGCAAATTATCTTCCAGTGTGTACTTAAATGTGTGCTATTAAACCTTGTAAAAACTAACTTATTGCTTTACTGTCTGCAATGCTCTTGATGTGGTTTACAGCTTTTTTCCTTTCTTATGTCAGCACAGGCCTCTTCACTAAATGGGAACAGTGTTTATACTACTTTGTGTATTTCTATACTTCTTCTTGAGAACAAAACACAGACTTGTACCTCATCTGCATGCCAGCACTCTTATTCATTCTGAGATTTGGAGCTGTCGCTGTAACTGGAGGGGGCATGTTTACATCAGTGCGCCACTTGCCAAAAGATGGATGGGCCTAAGGCGGAACCTTGGTGAACCCCTTTGTCAATGAACGTCCCAGCCAGTTGTTCTCCATCTGTTGCAAGAAGGGGGATGCAGCATTTTAGGAGCATTCCCCTCCCCCTGACTTTTCATGTCGGCTAATTAGAATGGTTTGTAGGAGGTGAACACGCAGACACATCCAGCCCTCCCTCCCACTTAACGTGTACCCCACACCCGTACCCTTGTCCTGGCTGGCCAGCGGGAAGCGCAGCTGCCTGGCCCTTTGATTAGCCTTGCCTAAAATGGCCACTCTTGTTAGTAATTGAATAAGATTGTTCAAGCCGTATAATTTAGATTTACTCTGCACCCTCCCTGCTCTCTAACCATTTGATCTGTTTTCAGGTCTTCTGTTTGAATTCCCTATTAGAAAAACGCAAGCTCTCATCCTATTATAGTGTCAGTGAAGTGTTTGTTGAAGGAGGTCAGTACACCAGGCAAATGCCACGGCACTCTGTGCAGAATCAAGGATTAGTACCAGCTTTGCACATCACTTCCAAGCATGTTTTTTATGACATGCCATGTGACGTTTTGTCATATTACAGTATGCCTCGATGATTAATGTGATTGCATAGTATCGTGACCAAGTTCACAAATGAATTAAGAGTGGAGATGCCTCACCAGGTAGCTTTGTTTAATGCTGCTGCCGAACTGTTACATACTGCTTTTGAACTGACTTTAGCAAGCATTTGTTTTTATATTCATGAAGCACTTTGAATATTTATAGCAGTAGGCATGATTTTTTTCTTAAATTTTACTCACCTTTTCTGTGTTGTTTGTAGTGGCATTGAACGGTTTTGTTCTGTTGCCAGAAAATCGCACGAGTGGAACACAGTGCCTCCTTAGTTATGTAAGCTACAAATGACATGTTAACACATTATTCCTGGTATTGTAGAGGCATGCTGGTCGCAAATAAATAAACATTTGGGTTGCTCGTCTGACGTGGCCTGCTGAAAAGCAGTATCAATGCCAGATGATTATTGAGAATGGGAAGCCCCTGGCAGCATGTTAAAGTTGCATTTTTGGTAACAGTGTGCAGAAGAGCACAACAGTATGTGTCATTTAGAAGATTATATTTCTGCACAGGCTTTTCAGTTTACTTTAGAATCAGTTTAATAAAATACAGGTATGTTGTTTCTCATGTTTTATTTTGCCTGGTTGTAGAAGAATAAGAAAGACATTTATGTATAGCTTGTAATGAGACTATAGTTTTTATTCTGTTTATGATTGCCACTTGTTGCCAGGGATACTGCATTACTGTACTTGATACAAATATTGTTTGAGTACTGTTGAAATGGAATAATTTTACTCCTAGTTCAGAGGCAAAAATTGTCCTTTTCACCCCATATAATTTTTGTTTTTTTAGTATTGAAGTACTTTGACTCTTGACACAATGACTTAAATATATTTCTCAGTACTTTTTACAGCTCTTTCTGTTGCCCAAACAAGGCCTTTCTCCTTACTTTCCATATTGTATTAATTCGATTCCTTGCTAAGCATGTATTTCGTTAAACTCTTTGTATCTTTCTTCACAATCTAATGTTTATCATCTCATCTTCAATCCCTTTTCTGAACTCCTCCAGATTCCAGATCCTTTGCTCAGCATGGGGATCTGTCAATAAGCCAGAAAGGGCAAGGTGAGACACCTCCCTCTGAGCTGAGTTCCACACGCCATCACCGTACAGGCCCCAGCTAACCCCTCCAAATGCCTCTTAAATAGGCCACCATGAGCGGCCAACCCTCCTGCCTCTGGAGCATTTGACAGGGCTGTACTGATGGGTGCGCTGTGAACCCATTCGATTTACTGTTGCGACCTGGGTTCGTCCTCACTCTATAGGCACCGAGGCTCCATGGCCGTCTTCACCTAGCTGTCAGTGAGCTTTTCTTAATCCCAGCCGCTGTTCAAGCGTGCTCCACCTTTGGTGTATCTGACAACAAGCTTGTTCCAATCTCTTAACCCTGGCAGAGGTTCAGCCTTCTCTTTGCCACTGGATCTCCAGGAATGAGTCTTTGGCGGCATTTGTGATTGACAAGAGAGGAGCTTATATGTAATTTTGCAAAGCGCTTCCTCTGTTTGCTGCTCAATATGTTCAGGCTTGTTGGCAGCCCCCGCCATCCCCTGAACAAAAACATCTTGAAGTGCCTGACTTTGAGTGCCATCACATAGTGTACGAGAATCTGACCTCATTATATGGAGTAGGTGCAACGTTCTCAGTTGTCTTCTCTTCTTCTCTTCTGTGTTCTTCGATCCTCCAAATACATGATTCAACTGCTGTCACTTTCAAATTCAGATTTGTTGATTTATGTGTCGTTTTGTGGCAACATTGGGGTCGAACTCATCGCCAACCTCTGAGGCACTTACTTCCTTTTCTCAAAGTAAGGGAGCTGGGGAATTTGGACTCTAAACCGTATGACTCATTTAAAGGAGTTCCACTTTGAACTTTAAAGAATTTTATGATGCAAGTAAAAATGTCCCCTCTGTAAACAGTTTGATTTGAGAAGCACGTAAGCACGTCAGTTAATTTTTAAATGACCGGTTTTAGTCCTCTTTCTTAAGCAAAGACCCACTCATTCGCTCCGTATGAGTTTCAGGCACAGTTTGGTTGACCCTCCTCTTAAAAGTTTTATGACTGATATCTATGATAACCAACAACTGAAGGTTGCATTTGAACCTTGACAATTAGAAAATCCTGAAATAACTTAAAATGCATGCAGTTCAATGACGTGATGCTCATATTTTTTGTCGTACAGTATCTGTTAATGTTTTGAAAATGTTAACATTTTATTCACAGTTACTGAATACTTTTTTTTTTTTTTTTTTTTTTTTTCTCTTTCTCTTAATGAGATATTTTTATTTTGACCATTTTTATGGGTAGGGATACAATTGTCCTGATATCATAATGAAGAAAAAAATATTAAGTGCTGACATAATCTGTTGTTATTATTGCATGTTGATTATTATCTGCATGTTGGTACACAACATGACTTGATTTTGCAAACAGTTTTTGCAAATATTGTAAGTTAAACAATATTTCTTTTTCTTAGAGATAATAATGTTTAACTAATTAATATTTGAGAAACTGTTTGCCAAATCAACGTCATGTGGTGTAACCAACATGCAGGAAAAAAAACAGGAATCATAAGGAGGACCCCTGCAGACCCTCATTACTGTGTCAAGGTTAACAAGTCTCTAGAAATATCAGATAATTTGGCCTTTTTATGAAAAGACAAGGTTAGTTTGGATTGTAAATAGTGCTGGGAACGATTAATCACATCCAAATAAAAGTTTGTGTTTACACAATATATGTGTATGTACTGTGAATATTTATTATGTATATAAATACACAAACATACATATATCTTTGAAAAAATACACACACATTCAGTATTTATTTTGAAAATATTTACATGTATTTAAATGTACTGGTATATATTCATATAATTTATTTTATATATAAATATATTTAATATACAAACGTAAACATATATCTTTTTTATATATACATGCATGTGTGTGTATTCATATATACATAATAAACCTTACCACATTAGGGCTGGACGATATGGCCCAAAATTGATATCACAATATATTCTTAATTTCGGTCAGATACGATATTATTACGATATCGAATGAACAATATTATCTGAAATAAAAATATTTTGTAACATTTTAAATGCCTTTATCATCACTTTTGATAAAATTTAAGCATCCTTGCTAAATAAAAGTATTAATTTCTATTTCTTTCCCAAAAAATTTATAAAAATTGTACTGAATGGAATAGTGTATAATGTTAAAAAAATGCTTTTTATTTCTGATAAATGCTGATCTTTGGATCTTTCAATTCATCAAAGAAACCTGGAAAAAAAATGTACTCAACTGTTTTAAATATTGATAATCAGCACATCAGCATATTAGAAATGATTTCTGAAGGATCATTGTGACACTGAAGACTGGAGTAGTAATGCTGAAAATTCAGCTTTGCATAACAGAAATAAATTACATTTTAAACTCTATTAACATTAAAATAGAAACAGTTATTTTAAATAGTAAAAATATTGTTATATTTTTGCTGTACTTTGGATCAAATAAATTGCAGCCTTGGTGAGCAGAAGAGAATTCTTTAAAATACATATCTAACAACAACAAAAATGGAAAGGTTGCTGAAGACCAAGGTTATTATAGTTTTGCATTTTTAAATTCGTTTTATTTTAATGTCGTTTTCAAATTTGCAATACAATTTAGTTTAGTTTTTATTAGTTTCAATAATAATTTTGTTAGTTTTAGTTTAGCTTTTATTTTGTGAACACATTTCTATTAAATTTTTATATATTTTAGTTTCAGTTTTAGTAATTAAAGTTTATTAGATTTAACAGATCACTTCCAGAGCGCAGGCCAAAGACAGACTTAGGCTAATTTAACCTTAGTGATGAAAACGTCTAGCGACACCAAATTAAAGCATGCTGAGATTGATTAGATGGTAAAAAAGTATACAAATACACAACACAAAAATGAAGCAGTCATGCCTTTTTAAATCTACACAAGTTGCTCTTACATTATATGTAAAACGCACTAGACTGAATGATAAATGTGTGTTGTGATATTTAATTTGAAAATAAATGTAGCTAATTTCTTTATATTATAGCCTATGTCTTTCATCTTATTTAACTATAATCACTGTCATGTCTTGCTCACTTTCCCGCGAACAAACGCGCATAAATAAGTGGGACTGATGAAATGCAATAATAATAGCGAAGCCTCAGCATTGGATTTGCAGCGTTGCGCATTCTAGCCATTCACGCTGCAGCTGAAGTGAAAGACAGCTCGGGAGCACTCGTTGCTCGCTCTCTGTAGCCTATATCATTTTATTTTTAAAAATTTTTTTTAATGCTTCTGTAAAGGACTAACAGCCGCATAGCATATACACTGCAGAGTTTAAGGGAGACAACAGTAACATCACTTAACAGTAAAGTCATATCTAAATATGTTCTTTTCATTTATGAAGAATTAAGTATGTAGTTTATGCACATTTGATCAAAACAGCCTGGCAGATTGTTCACAAGATGTAGGCAAAAGTTTGTATTGCATACAGGAAGGATGCGCGATCTTATCATTCCTCTGTTGCGCTGCTCGTCTATTTCTCTACAAAGCACCAACTTAAAATGCCTATTTTAGTTTGATTGCTTGTGTCACATGAGAAAACGAATAATTTTGCCTTACTGATGCAGTAGACTATTTAATGCGGGTGCGGTTCAGGTCGCGGGTCGGGTACAGAATTAAATTGGTGCTGGCTGCTGTCGGATAACGGGTCGTGTGTTCTGTTGTGTAGCTACTGCGGATGCAGGTGCGGTGCAGGACTCTGCTTTAAACTGCTTTGCGTCTCTCCGTCAGATAACCTCACGTGCATGATGCGCCATTTACAGGGGCTATTTAAAATGAAACTCATTCCCTGCCAGAGAGGCGGCTCTTTAGAGTGTTAAACTGGCTACTGTATATCGAAATATCGGAAATGTGTTTAAAAAAATCATATCACCGTTATTGAAAAAAATTATATCGCGATACATATTGATATCGAATTATTGTCCAGCCCTAATACACATATGTGCACAAAAACTTTTATTTTGGATGCGGTTAATCGTTGCCCAGCACTAAATGTAAAATTGAATATGGTGTAACTAAAGCTATGATTTATGAATTAATTCATGATACTTGAAAGAAAAAAAATATTCGAAAAATATATACAATTTATATTTATAAATATGTTTATTCAAATGCGTATTCTCACAAGGAACATATAGCTTTTTACATGGCTGTACCACATGACATTCTTAGAATCATCAAATTGAAACTTGTTAAAAATGGTATGAGTTTTTCAAAATCACTTCATGAATGCAAAGATCACAGTCCTAGGAACTTTGCATGTATTTTAAATAAAAGTTTTTCTTTCTTTTTTCCTCAACAGTCTTTGTCATTGACTCATACATACTGTTGGCTCAGTTGTGAATTTGTGACGTAAAAGGTTTTTTGTCCAGTCTAAATTGACTTATTCTATGTATTCCCTAAGCTCTTCTTTGTCAAACCAGACCACCCCTGCTTTGTGTGCAGATATGCGCGTTTGTTGTCTTGTGTGGGATTTTGGTTGCTCGGGGGGGGGACTTGTGCACTTTTGAGATTTAGCAGGAATTCTTTGGGGATCACTTTGCTTCAAATTTCACTCCAGCTCCCCTCTAGAAAGCAGGAGGTGGGCAATGAGAGGATACCACCAATGCCAAAACAATGCGATACTTGAGTGTGCTCGCCTCGCCATGTTTCTGACTGTTTCTCTCTCTTGTCCCTATCTCTCTTTTTCAGAATAATGCAGATCAGGTAGCTTTTCAGGTAGGAGGGGGTTTGTCCGCACTGGAACAGATCCTACAGGTTGTCACCGCGGCCTCCAGTCCCACAGCAGTCCCTCGTATTCCTCTCAAGTGAGTACCGACTTAAAAGCGCAGGCTCAACTTCACATAATATCTTTTTTTATTTGTTTTTTTCAATAGTGCATTGACAGCTCTTGCTCTGACACCAGTGTTTCAGGAGTTTAGGGCATAGAATAGGCACATGCTTATTCGATAACGGTTTTATTTCCTATTTGGGTTTATGTACAGTCATGGCCAAAAATATCAGCACCCTTGGTAAATATGATCAAAGAAGGCTGTGAAAATTAATCTGCATTGTTAATCCTTTTGATCTTTTTTTTATATATATAATTTCTTAAAGCCACTTCACTAATTTGTGAAGCTCAATTATCTTTTGCTGCACACCAGAAATATATTCTTTGGTTTTTCTCAATTGTGATGGCTGATTAAGGAAATTGGGGCTTGTTTTCCCTCACTATTTATATTTCTGTGAACAGGAAGCACCTGGTGAATAATTCATGTTTCATAATCCACCATGGTATGTAAAATGTGAAAAGAATGGGAATATACTTCAGAGATATTTTACTCATAATAATTTCTAGGGGTGCCAATAATTGTGTCCAACGTGTATTAGAGAAAAACATTTATTTCATAATGAGATCCCCCCCCCCATTTTAAATTCTTATTATCCAGTGAAAGATTTTGAATTTTTAAAATAAAATATCAAAAGGATTAACAATGCAAATTAATTTTCACAGCCTTCTTTGATAATATTTACCAAGGGTGCCAATAATTCCACGACTGTATAGCTTTATTTTTTAAGATTAACTGTTTTTCCAAGGCATTGGTGGATGCCAGTGTTTCCTGTCATAGCTATGCAACGATTTAATTTCAAAAACAGTATCATAGCTATTAAACTATATCTTGGTATGATTTTAAATCTTTATTTAAACTCAGAATGATCTCAAAGTAAAAAGAGGGGCTAACGTCTGTTTTGTGGTGGCTGTGCTTTAAAATTAAATTATAATCTTAATTCAAGTGATGAAGGATTTCGGAAGTCTGACAGTAATCAGTGTTGAGCACTACTGCCTGCTTTAAATGTTTCAAAATGATTAACAGCTGAAAACATTTGTTATACATCTAGAAAAGTAATCAAGTAATCAAGTGTAATCAGTTACATTACTTCAATAAAGTAATTGAAATAGTTACGCTACTTATTTCAATTTAAACAAGGTAACTTGTAATCTGTAACCTGTTAAATTTTTAAAGTAACCTTCCCAGCACTGCCTATATTAATTCTAAATGTGTTATAAAGCTTTTTGTTAGTTGTATGTAATTTTATGATTCACTTTGTTCTCACCATTAGCCTTGCTGGTGTGAAAATAAATAGTTTAACACACTTTTTAAACATTTTCACTGTTTTTATAAAATGGACTCTCATAAATCATGTGACACAATGCAGTGCAACTTTTTGTGAATTGTATTAGATGCTTTTTAATATAATTCTGCCACTATAATATAATGTCTTAAATTTATCTTCAATTTCTTGCTTTTCTCAGCAAATTTGAATGTGTTGTATATGCAATTAATTGTGAATAATTCGTAATTTAAAATAGTTGTCCCTTCTTAAATCAAATATACTCAGTCTTTTCTTTAGAAATCCCATATTTGGCCTTTTTACCTCTTTCAGTGATGGTGATAAATGATGATGAAATTGGCAGGATTGGGATCAGGAAACCATTGTTAAATTCTTACATGAACTGTCCTCTTAAGCACAAACCACTTTTTTTTTTCTTGCTCACAAACTCCGAAATATTTTGTCGTTTTCTGATCATGATTTGTGGCCTCCTTCCAATCCCACAAAGTGACTCTGGCTCAGCTGTGAAGTCATGTCCCTTTTCTTTCCAACGCTGTGCATCACAATGAATTTATAATGAATAAGAATGTTCCTTGTTTGGAAAATAAAAAGCGTTGCTTTTGAATCATCCATTTTGCACTCTTCCCTTGGCCCCTCGCTGGTACACAGAAAGCACATTTGTCCTATCCGTCACTTGGAAATGGGAGTCGGGTTTGAATAGTGGGTCTGGAACTAGTGGCGTTGGCCAGTAGATAACCTCAGAGAGCCACTATTTTCACTAGAGAGAGCTCCTAATGGACTTCAATAGCCTCTTTGCCTTCCTCATTAGCATTTGCTGTTTTCCAAATCTCCCTTAATGGAGAAATGCTACTTATATTTATAATGCTTTTACAGGCCATCTAGTGTTTATTGATTTTTCTCTCTCATACTCTCACTCTCGTTCTCTGCGCCTCCTTGTCATTCAGTCATTAATTCCAGAAAATTTTAAGTGGGCCTTAATATTATAATGAATTTATGAACTTCAGTTTTTGAAGAGGTTGAAACTGCATTGCATCCAACTCGAGGATTAGTTCACCCAAAAGATAAAAAAATCAAGTCATTATTTACGTGCTAGTGTCACTACAAACCCAAATTTCTTTCTTCAATGGAACGCGAAAGGAGAACTCTTTAACTAACAGGTCGCTCTGTTCCACGCATTTACACTAAATGGGAACTGGAGCTTTAATGTTTAAAAAAATAACACAAAAACATCATAAAAGTATTTAATATGACTCTATTCCAAGTTATCTAAATGCGTATATTAGCTTTTTATTAAGAAAACAGACAAAAATTAGATCATTAGAATGAGTTGGATTTTTTTGAACGAATCAGTTGATCCGGTTCACAAAACCTGAATGATTTGTTCACTAATTAGACCGATTCAGTTCTCAAGTTCAGCTGACTGACTCGTTGATCCAGTCATGGCGGTTAACAGCTCATCGGAGGAGAAAATTGTTAGCGAATTATGATTACATTTCGGTCTGTTCCTCACATAAAGTTATCATATTTCAAAAGACTTTGAATAGAAAGCATATGGACTACCTCTATGGTTCTTTTGCATCCTTTATGCATTTTGAAAGCTGCAGTCCTCATGGAAAAGACTGAGCAGCACGTTCTTAAAAATCTCTTCTTGTGTTCCATAGAAGAAACAAAAACTTATATGGGTTTGGAAAAACATGAGGGTGAGTAAATAATGGCAGTTTTTGTTACTTTAACCTGTGTGTGTGTGTGTTTGCGGCATGTTGGGCCAGGCTGTGCAAACACATCCACCGCTATCCTCCTCTCTTGTTTTGAAAGATATACTTGACACGCTCAGGAGGAGGTAAAGATCTCTGAGGCATTTCTGTCATTCTCCCACGTCCTGTCCAATCAAACGCTGAAGTGGTCCCTCTCGGAGGATAAAAGAGTCGCCTCACTTTCATGACAGAGGTTCAGCCCTGTCTTGACTTGTTGAAAAGTCTCTCTGCCAAGCATGAAGCAAAGTACAATGGTTATCCTTAGATCCATATGATCAGTAAATAAGTGTTTGACTCTCTAATGTTCCATGCTGTGTCAGTGCAAGCTGATGCTTTCTTATACTAAATCATTTTTAAATTCAACTATACACAACTAGGGCTGGGCAATATAGGTCATTATGATGATTTTAATTTTAATAATTTCAATCTGTCTCAATAGATTTCAGCGTTCTAAATATCGTATTGATATTTATGTATTTGCTTAATAATATAATTATTAAGGGTGTTTTTCTTTTTCTTTTTTTCTTGTTTTTTTTACCAAATGTTAAAGGAATCAATTTTTACAAAATAAACACAAGGAGTATTTAAGGTTTTCTTTTATATGCCCCCAATGTAATAAGCAATTTTGAATTTTTATTTTAAGAAAAGTTATATTTATGTAAATAATAATAATGATAGTAATATTTAGATATAAAAAAGAAAATAGTTTTGCTGTTTAATATTTCCCCCTTTTTCCATACTTTGAACGGGAGCGAGTGTATGTGTAAAAATGGTCAGGACATTTTTAATACTAATATTAATGTTAGCAAGTAATTTTTAGACATAAATAAAATATACAACACTACTAATACTCCACATTTTCTAAATCAAATGTACACCAATAGGGACAGGGTGATATCGATATTACCTTTACCTGTCTTCGTGTCTTCACGTGGTCGGTCCTTGATATTTATATACATTCCATTATATAATTTCTAGGAAGTTTTTTCGTCATTATGCAATGCTCTGTTCTCACAACATGAACTATTCTTTATCAAGTATTTTATATTTTCTTTAATAGCCTCAATTTTCCATCAGATAAACAGCATGTTAGCCGTTATGTACATGAAAAGATTATATAATCACGATTATTATTATATATCAGACCTTACCGCGTCTCTTTAGGCACGTAATCGACCCGATACCGTTGTGCAGCTTAGTATTTCCATGTACAAATTTTTTTCTCTCTCTCCCCCCCTATACCATCATACACTACTTTTTGGGCGGAGAACCACACTTACCTCTCTGATTCTCCCTTTTAATAGTACATTCTTACGTTCCCCCCATTAATATTAAGTACGTAATCTCTCGATTTAATATACAGTGTAATTTTGTCAACTTAATGGTTAGAACACAACTGGTTTGAGTAACTATTGCATAATGTTTTTTTTTTTCCTACTTTTCTTTTGGTGTCCTAAATTTTGTTTCTCCTTCTTTAATCACCTTATCTCTCTTCTTATCACTCTCTGTGTGTCCTAAGGCCATACGGTGCTGAACCTGTGATAACCTTTAAGGAGTCAGATTATTCCTGCATGTTTCCACTAGCTTCTCAAAGACGTGACGCTCCAGGTGGCTTGCCCTGGTGTTGATGGCGCTGCCTGGCCGGTCGCTCTGGGACAGGTGGAAAATGTCCAAAAATCATCCACATCGTTGTTAGCAAGTTCTGGGAAATTTAATGAACGAAGAACCGCAAAAAAGCTCTTAAATACCAGCCTACTGCAGTTTTGCAAATAATTGATTACATTTCCACTAAAATTGCAAGCTTAGACAATCTGTCTCCATGAATTCTTGTCAGCAGTGACTTTTGCTATGGCACCAGGTGTCTGTGAAGGGCACAGCGCAAGCAAATGCGTGCTAATCGTTCCTCCTCATCTGCACGCTATAATGGTTGGCTCAGACGCTAACCCTTACAGCAGCGCTAGTTTATCTATTTACTGTAATGCTGCGCATCGATCGCCTCCTTTCAGATAAGCTGAGTGATTTGCAAAAAAGAACAACTACGGAGATGCCGCTGTAATATTACCCCTATGGGAGAAGGATTCCATCTTGTTAGCATTACATTAATGGGCTAATTCCACAGTGAGGCTCCGTTAATGTCCCTGTGCAACCCTGCGGCTTGGAGCTGAGTGTTTTGGAGGGAATCGACGGCTAAGAAGGAAATGGGCTCGGATGTCTGGAGCAGGAAGGCCATTTTGCATTTTGTTTGCATGAGTAAACCAAGGATCTATAGGATTTTTTTTTTGGTCAATTAATTCAGTTTAACATTATGAGGAAGCATTTACGTTCATGAACAGAGAAGTGGATTTGAGATTTGGGTCACTATTTTAAGGACTTTTTTTTTTTTATGTGTGCACTTGTTATGAAAGTATGTTTTTAGGGACAGACTGGTCTATGATGACATTGCAAACAATGTATTTAGTGAGATTTCAACCTTTAAATTAGTAGAAGATTATGCATTACTCCCAAAGCGCAAAGGGAGACCAATCTCAAAACTACTATTCTCAGTTGCTGCTAGAGCTAGTTGAATGCTAGTGTTAGTATGTGGCATTTGGCTTCCACAATGACTGCCGTGTTCTAGATTATGGGCAAAAATGAATTGCATTCAGCATTAAGACTCAAACCTCTACTCTACCAAAACAACATTTGTCTGGGACCAGGTGGTCAGGGTCACTGTTAGTAAGAATTTTTATTTACACTCAGACTTAATGAAGCTTTTCAGTCCATCCAGGAAAAGACAAGTCCCTCCCCATTGCATCACCTCCCAGGACAGCCGGGTCGTCTCGCTGCTGAGCGTCCCAGCGAGCCGACAGCGGGCGAAAGTAACGTGCACAGGTAAGGTGGGCACTGGACCAGACTGCTGTCAGCGCTGTCCCCTCTCTCACAGAATGGCATCTTCACTCGTCACATATCCCCCTACCCGAGCCTCACACACACTCACAAGTCCACAGGTCACTCCTAAAGAGCCTTTACACAAACTGACTTTAGCATAAAACTACTCCTATTCGGACAGCAACCCAGGAAATATGGCCCCAACTTCCACAAGATCAGTGAAAGTCATCAGAGCACTTGTGACTGCTAATGATTCCCGACTCAGTTCTACTTCGGCGGTCTCACTTTTCTAAGTGGAAGTGAATGCATTGACGGGCCACTGCCTGTCACCTCAACCTCTGTGTCACATGATGACTAAAATGATGCCCCATGACAGTTTCGTTAAGCTCTATCAAGTGGTTTCATTTCAGGATGCCATTATGTGGCATGTCTATCTGAGTTGCATGTGCTGCTGAGTGCACTTTGCACAGCTTCATGTCACCAGCACCATTTGCGGGAACAGTCGGTACCCCCCCACGAATGGTGTGTCTGCGCTCATACCAGGAATCAGGAAAAGATCAACGGTAGAATCAAATTAAATGTCATTTGGATTGCAACCTGACAACGGACGGCATGTTTGACCGGGGGATTTGCGTCACCTGTTTTCATCGGCTCCAGTCTTTCTGTCAACCAAAAGTTTTTTTTAACCACTGCCTGTTGCAAAGCAGGATAGAAGTTTCCTGGCCGTCACACAGACTTACTTACCTTAACAGAGACCCAGCGTGTGTTCTGATTTGGACCCCCCACACCCCCACGCCGACCCACATTCCACCCGCAGAGTTTAGACCTGCCCCCATCCAGCCAATAATTAAACACCCCTAAACCAACTAATCAAGGTCTTTAGAAACGCTAGAAACTTCCAGGCAGATGTGTCCGAGCTAAACTCAAGAAAGTGGCCCTCTAGAAGCAGGATTGGACACTCCTGTCTTACCCTTTCCTCAATTGGTAGAATGTGGCACAAGCATCATAGATAAAAGCATATACCTTGAATGCGTTGTCAGTTGCTTTGAATAAAAGCGTGAAATGCAAATATAGAGATTATGCTGACAGATTTGGAAATGTGAACTACAGGCCCAAGTGAGCCTATTTTCCTGCTTGATAGCCAATTTACATGGATGACACTGCAAGACCTTTACATATCACACCATTTGTGTTACCGGCCATGTCCAGGTTTGTTTGTGCAGTGCTTTAAATGGTATAACATGATAGCTTTCCCTTCTTAAAGAATGTTCATTTTCAGGACAAGATCATGCAGTTGTTTCTTGCAGAGAAACGTCAACTTTAGGCCAGACAGACAGTCTAGGGGTGTTCTCCCCCTCATCACGAATTCTTCTTAGCCATCTGCTTCCCTGTCTCTGAGCTAGCCTATGGATTTCAGAATGGGTTAATTCAGTTCCAGAGGTCAATCCAATGACCCCCATCCAGGCCAGAGGCCACCCAAGCTGAGGAGCAGCCCTCAGGGGGTGAGGTGAATGGGGATAGAGAAAGGCAAGGTGTAGAGGACGGAGCCCTGTGGCACACCTTAAGCAAGTCTGCACCCATTGTGTTCATTGACTAATCGGTTAGCTGGTTAATTGGTTAATGGTTAGCTGAGGTTAAGCCAGCTTGAGTAGGTGAGGAGATCACGGCGCTTATTATCTGCAGCTCTCTAGCTGTTATCTCTTGCCATCTAGCATGCTCTTTCTCTCGGTGGCCCTTATTTTCTTTTTCAGTGCAATACAGCACTATAGAGACCATCTCCATTGGTTAGCTTGGCAGCTTAATCCTATGTCAACAAGATAATGCTTCATTATGGGCAGATTAACAATATGCCTGTTGTTTGTAGACCTGGTGGCCTGTGGCAGAGCTCACATCGCGTTGTCAAAACGTAACTTGCGACAAGGGAATCTCGGATCCTCTCAGGTAGAGGAATGCCGCGTGCTCTCAGAGACGACCTGGCACATGTGGGTCAGTGTTACATACTCCTCGAGTAACCTGAGACGGACTACAATGGCACTTCACCAAATTGCTCCTCAAAATCTTTGACGCAAGCTGTCATCATCAAGGGGAGTGACAGGCAGAAGCCATGCACTGCGGGCCGGTGTTGGATGTCATACTAATCATCGTCAATTAGGGGAGAGCGAGCTGGAAAAGCACCCCGGTTTATGGCTGGCAGTGGGCTGGGGTGTCGGGGCTATCCTTCGCGGGCCGTGCCGCTCTCCGTCTTCCGGGTTCAAGCTGCTGGCTGGCCCGGGAACCACCCAACCCCACTTTCCCCTTCTGGCCCGTGCAGCCTGGGGTTGTTTCCCGCCGTACTTTAGCCGTAGATCAGGTGAGGGGTGTCTGTCCGCGCCCCGCCTCCTCCACACAACCACTCACATGTGTACCACCACACAGCATGTTCCTCCCAAAAGTGCCCGACTGTCTGGCCGTCAGCATGCCCGGCCCCTTGCCTTACCTGTGCCTCCCGCCCCCCTACCCCAGAACTCGCGCCCCCCGCTCATGCCCCTACCTCCCCCCCCCGTACCCTCCTGTCCTATGTGCGTCTCCCGACCCACGCGCGTTTCTAGCCCTGTATGTGTCCCCCAGCATATGACAATGGCCTGGCCCTCTGCTGGCTCTTTTTCTTCTCCACTCCGCAAATCGTTGTCTGCACCATGGTTTGCCTCGTATTTGTGTTATTGTCAAGTGTGTGATCCCGCGCATCCCGTGTCAGTTTTGGTTATCGCTATTCTGGCGCGGACCTTCCCCACTTGTGTTTTTCCACCGCCCCAAGTTAAACGTTAAGAATATATTTTGCCCTCGCTTTTTCAACCAACAAACACATGCGCCTCTTTGTTTTGTCCCCCTACTGAGATGGCCCCTCTTTTGCTGTTTTTACTGTAATTAATTGGCCTCTGTACTTTATCTGCGTTTTTTTTTTCCTCTAGACCGGTACTTACCTGTTTTTGTTATTTGCACACACTCGGTTCGAACTTGTGCTATGCACCTGAAGCATTACCCGCTTAATGTTGTCGGTGCCTTTGATTTGCTCCATAGTTAACTATCGTTTACTCCCAGCGTCTACTCGGCCCATTAGGCCCTGTCACTTGTTGTCCTTTTATGGACACACCCAGAGATAACCCCCCCGCGCTCCCTAGGTGAGTCTCCATTTATGAGTCAGACTATCCAATCCACACCATAACCCACCAACGCTTTCTTTTTCCCTCTGAACAAAAAAGAAAATGATTAAGATGGAAGGAAAAGAGATAAAAAGGGTGGATAGAGAACAAAAAAAACGTAAACCAAAAAGGAAAAAAAAAAAATACATCATCCAGAAAACTTACATAAATACAACAAAATTATTTACAAGAAACAAAGCCATTTTCACCAACAAAAAAAATAAAGCAGAGAAAAATCTAACAACCTCGGATTCTATAAACCCGAACCAATAGAAGTAGCGACTTATTGCACAATTAGAACAACACGACGCTGCCAACCCAGAATAACATTGAGCGCGTCAATTGTCGACACACAGTGCTCAAAGCAACCGTCCCACCCGGTGAGTTATCGTGACTATTTCCATCCCATAATGCGTGCCTACGCTGCGTGAGATTCACACTCAGTAGCTTACTTAGCAATGTACTTATGTCCGAATTTTTTGTGCCCCAATCCTGCTTCAGGCATTCTGGCTACGTGAAACTTTTAAATACACACAGCTAGCGCGGAGAGCCCAATGTTTGGTAGTAACACCCATCCTAACCCTGATGTAGCACACGTTCCCTGCCCACCGATCCTGCTGCTTCAATTTTGTATATCTTTTTTTTAAACCCCAAATGCTCTTATTTGTTTCATACTGGGGGTTCGGTGCAAGCACTGGGGGGTTGGTGTTGAGATTTGGCTAGTCGACAGCTGTTTTACACTTTAATAAGATTAGTGTAAAGAAATTAGTCGTGTGCTCTGTAATCTGCCGTTTAACCGTGCGAGCCACCTGGGGCTGCCCCACCCCCACTCCTCACATTCCTCCCCCTGCGTTACTGGACCGGCATCAGATAGCCTCGGTCGTACCTTCAAAACCCTGCAAACGTGCGCCTAGATCAGGTTTACTGTGAATCTTTTATGAGCTCATGCAAGAGTTTGTAGCTCATTAGCGCAAAAGTAGTCTAATTTTGGTACGTTTTTAGAATAGTTTCATGTATGTAGCTTGGCTGTTTTATTTTAAATATAAAAATATACATATTCTAATGATCTGTTTGTTTAATACTTAAACTTGATATAAATTGTATGGTTTGGGATAGGGATTTCTTTTTATTTTTTTACAATGAATAAAATTATTTATAACTAAGCTCATTAGCTTTTTATAAATCTGAGCTAAAAATAGTTTTTCACACTTGTTAGCACAATTTCAGTTGCCAGTTAATGTGCGGTACTACAATAATGTGATAATCTTGTGTTTAAGCTCTCAATCCGCTGTTTATATTTGAGAAGCCGAAGTGAACCTTGACACTGAGGCCTGTCATTCAATCCTCGCCTGGACATTTGACACTTTTCCTTTAAAAACGTGCCTAGAAACAATATGGATACCTGAAATTCCATGACAAACAAGAGACATAATTTCCTGTTCTTAAAAAGTTATAGTGCATATGTGAAAGTCGTGGATGATGTTTTAGGTTTCATTTAGCCAAAACCTGCTCGCACTAACAGTCACATTGAGAATGCTTGAGCATTTGATGGAAAGAATAAAAAAAACTGTTCAAAGTTGCACAATTGACGCTATGGTGGAAAATCAGTGTGGCTGAAGCAGTCCTGGTCTGCTGCCCAGAGTGCACAGGTTGGAGGGGATCTCACATTTCCCTTCCCTGACTGAACAGAGCCTGGTGTATCACTCCACTCACCCATGACCATCCGTCCTTCCTTTCCTCCTCCTTTTGCCCCAAGCTCCGTTACTCTCCCCGGTATCCTTCTATCAATACAAAGGAAACACTTCAGCTTTTACGCTTTGGTGAATCAATGTTCCATTGGCCGTCGAGCAATTTTCAAACGTTGCGTATTAATTGAACAAGACCTCTTTCGACACTCTCGTCAACCACGGATGAGGTGAAAACTTGTCGATTAATAACAGTGCACATGCACATGATTTTTATAATGGGTCACGATCGAGCGGCTTTGAAAGTGCAAAGCTACGAGGCGTGCGGGGAATACTTGGATCCTTTCCCAGCAGACCAGGCACAATGTTTTCCCTGCGGTCTCGTACTGCATGTCTGACGCTTTTACACCGCTATGTCAATACTCGCACCACTATCTCCTTGATCAGCCCGCCAGTGGGTAAAATATACACTGGTGTTTTTGTCAGCCGGGTGGAAGTTATTGACAGGCCGAGGCCTTCGAGGCTCGCACTATTTTTATTACGAGTGCCAATACGGTTTGGCTGAAAATGCCGAACAGATGGCGAAGGTTGCGGTGGATATCAAAATGTTTACGGCTGGAAGTAAACATGGCCTGGTTTGAAAAAGAAAAGTCAGATTCCATTTGTCCGTACGGCAGATAGGGCCCCGCCACTCTGCTTTGGGATAAAATATACAGTTGTCAGAAAATATTAACTAATGAAGGGGTGGTTGGGAAGAGGGGTGGATTGGGAGCGGAGTGACTGGTCAGTTATCAGCTACATTAATCTCCTCTTGGGCTGGTGTGGAACAGACAAAATACAGAGGCCTGACTGACTGACAGTGGCTTGCTGGCCTGAAGGCGCTGACGGCTAGACTCTTATCTGAGCCAAGAGAATGGAGTTGGAGAGAGAGAGATGGTGTTGGCCCCCGGAAAGAGAGGAGCTGTGCGACCAGGTACTCAATTTATCTCCTTTGAGTCGGTTGTCATTTTCCCATAAGAGCTGTGGCCGTCCTCCGGTGGTGGACGGCCTGGGTTGTTGTTTTCTTCCGTTCTGGGGTTGGTTCCGGCTTTTTCCACAATGTTTTTGAACTAATTTCTTTTGTTGCGGAAGGGGGCTGCTTCTGTTGCCCCAAACCTACATGTTCCCCCCCTGTCATTTGTGCCCCTGCTTGGCCTTTCGCACTCTTTTCTTTGATCCTTGTCCCCTGTATTTATTCGTTGTGCTGCAGTTGCATTTTTCCGAGGTCCTCCCGGCTCCGTGTCACGGTTTCCCCCCTCTTCCTCTGTGTTGTTCACCCCTTTCTTTTTCCTCTTACCCGGGTGATCGGTTATTGTGTCTTTTTTTTTGTGGCCCGTGTCCCCTTTTTTTGCGGCTTCTTATGACTGTAACTTTATTTTGCTGTTTTCTTCCCTGTCCTTTTGCCTCTAGTCCCGGACCTCTGTCCTTTTCGCGCCTGCGGGCGTTGCCTCCCCCGCGGGGTCAGGGTAGTCATTGGCCATGTGCTGGTGTGGCTCCTGGGGTTGTGTCGCGCTCCGGCTGCTGGGGGGCAAATCCTCACACAGAAAAAAACACAAAGCACAAAAACATAACTGAATCCGAGTGACGAACATTGCATTGACTCTCCAACCCGGAAAACCAGAATAAAGCATGCCCCACAGACCAGGGTGGAGACGCCGTTCCGCACGTGCCGCGCGCCGCTGCCGCGGGCGCCCGCGCGCTCGCACGCGGGCGCTTTCTTCTGACACACAAAAGTGAGCCATTCACGTCACTTTGGTGTGCTCTGGTGGGGGGTCCACGAAAACCCAAAAAGAGAGACGCTATCTATTTCCTGCAGATGACGTCCATATACGATCCTACCGGCTGTGCAAGATAATGTGGCCGTAAAGGCGGGCTTTATTCATGCACCCGACCATGCAAGTTATACCGACTCACTTAAAAAGGAAAGATGGCGATAATGATAAAGAGAGGTGAAAACAGACCAGCGAGCGAACTCATCTCAATTCTGCCACACACCCAAGAGCCAGAAACATTAAGGATTCCCCCACGAGCCCCAAAAGTCGCGAAAGACACAAGGGGCTTAACAAAGCAGACCCGGGAACACGATTTAATCTGAACCCCACCCCGCATAGCACCAAAACTCAAGCCAGTCACGTTGGTCGTCCGCAGTCATGGGAGGCTTACACGCCCGCAGCGCTCTCTCGATCTACTGCACCACGAATGCACGCTAGGCTCGTCGGTGTGCTATGTGCAGCGCGCAACCCCGAAGCGGAGCTTTTATTCACTGCCAACCAGTCCCGAAAGTCTTCCCAGTTCTCACGGTCCGTGGCGTATGTGAGGGTAACAAGACAGAGCGCAGCCCTTTCAGATTATGCAAGTCGAACGCCTGTCAGATCCTTCAGGCCCCAAGTGCGTATGTGGAGGTACCCCCACAGCAGCGGAGCTTTTATTATGACACAGTCGACCGCTTCCGCTCCTTCCACTCGTGCGTATGTGGGGAAAAAAGCAGCACTGTTTTAACATACTAGATACTTTTGAAAGTTCTGTTATAATGCTACTATGTGCGGTCATCACCGGTCTATTAAAACGCACAACATATTAAAGTGTTTGGTGGTTAGTTTCTACAGAAACCGGAAATCGAAGGGTTCTGCCGTCATATGGCACGGTGGAAACGGACACGATGGACACGCATCCGTGTCACTGGTTAAAATTGCTTATTTCTCTTGATTTAAACATTCTTCAAAACATCTGGGATAATGTAAGTACACAAATCAGCAAAACATATAACACTGTTCTAGTGGTTTGGGTATTTAATAAACCTATTACAAACATTACCCTATTGGCCTTTACAGTGGGTGCATTATTTACCACAATGAACGGTGTGGTGGTGGTTAGGACTTAGCGAGGATCCCGGGGATCCTGTGCTCACCCCCATTTCTTCCTTTTGCACTGTCTAATGGGTTTGGATCCCACGGGCCCTGCTCTCTCTTGCCCGGCCCCGTTTCCGTGGCAAGTTAAAAGTGTGTTGTTTGGGTGGGGGGTGTGTGTGTTTCTAACCTTTCGTTTGTTATTCTTTTGTAACCCTCATGGTTTTTCAAAAAAAAAAAAAGAAAACTTAGTTAGGGATCACTTCTCACATTATAGCTGCTTATTGCTATGACTATTAACATATTGGGGTTTATTGACTCTTGTGCATGACATTTCTCCCTCCTAATCCTCCAATCCCCTCCACTTCCCACCGCCCTTCTCTTCATCCTCGTGCCACTTAGGTTTTAAGGAAAAACGTGTCGTTTGATGGTTTGTCCTCGCCCGAATGGCCTCAATAGTGTGCCCCCAACAAAAAACCCATTCCCATGGGTCTCCGTCCCCAACAAATCATATAATACACGGTCGTTCTTTCTTTGGAGCGACCTGCGCCTCCTTCGGGACATCTCATGTTTTCTCTCCGATTGGTAAGGAGCATGTACAGGAAGCAGAACCTCCCTTGAGCGTCTATGCCACGTCCGTTGTGGCTTCGTGGCTTGCATCATGCGATGTTCACACTCTAAGCTTTAAGTGTCAATTTCCTCAGATAACCTTACTGTATTACGGCAGAGAACCCGGCTCATCTGATTGGCGATCTTTTATACTGCGAGTCAGAGTAACCCTGAAATGTTTATATGGGGCCTGCTTTGTATCCTGATCATTTAGATGGAAACCTCAAAACAGGAGAAGCAGTCGGCTTTTGACCACTATCCTCTTGCTCCACCATCTCTTTCGCTCACTCGGCACCAACTGACACCGTGCTACCCCCTATTCCCTGTCCGTAGCCTAACATGCCACACAAATGTTCTTGTCTTCAAGCCACGTACTTTTCATGGCCACCCTTTATCCACTCAAGTGAAAGTGAAGGCCTATAGTGGTCATGCATTATCGAGCTTGCTACTTCAGCTGAGAGTAGAGATTATGTGAGTTACATCCGTTTTTGATACAATAATATTGTTTTTGAAGGCGTCGTAAAAACAAAAATAAAAACATCACATATGTTTAAACTTGATTAGGTTTTGGCTAATTGTATTGGAACTGTTTAGTAATGGAGGCTATGTTTCCGTGGGAAACGGGGGCTTGGGTCGGTTATAAAGGAGAATGATTATGCGATGTAAGGATTGAAATTGTGTATAAAAGTAGGTGTTAACCTCATGGTAGTCGTTCTGTCTGTGATTCGGCCAGGTTTCTGGCTTTGTGTTTGGCGGTTGTGTGCGCTGGGGGGGTTGTTTTGTGCGTTTGTGGTTTTTTGTGTTTGCGGGGCGTTCGGTTGCGTTTTTTTTTTGTGGCTTTTTTTTGGTTTTTTTTTTTTTGTCTCTAGTTAAACATAATAATATAAAACAAAATAACAAACATCACAAAAACATCCCAATCTTTGTAAGTTCTTTTTCTTCTAAATATTTACATTTTCCTCTTTGCTGACCTTCCTGGCCACCCCTATCTTCAGTGTGTGAACACACAACCCCCAACCAACCCCAAAACAACACCCCAATACCGAAAACAAAAAAACGTATCACAAGAACCGCAACATTTCTCTTTCTTTTTTCTTCCGTCTAGTTTGCACCGACACTAGGAGCAATGCACAGCAAAAGTTCTTGATTTTTTCTTTCCACCTATTGTGCTTCCCTTACGTTTACTCATCAAACAACAAACACAATAGTCACACAAAACCCAGGAACTTTACTAGGACCATTTGCATTTTCTTTTTTTACACAACCCTTCCCGGGAACCCAGTGTTATCCATTTCTTTGTTTTTGTGCTTCTTCTTTCTTGGCGTTTGTGTCATTTGCTTTTTTTCCTTTATTTGTACTTCAAATTCCAGCATTCTTAAAAAACTCCCACACACAAAACACTGACCGACAAGCACTGAACCACCTCTGAATAACCAATAAGATATTCAACTACAACAACCCAAAAAAACAAATAACCTGCATAAAAAACACGATCAGCACACTTTCAACAGCAACACTTTTAATGACAAACAAACATAAAACGTTAAACTGCAGAACAGGCGCATGAAAGACAGATGGCGTACGCTTCGCCCCAATGACGTATACATGCTATTGTTGCAAGCCACAACCATCCATTAAACGCCGTATGTGAAAAATTACAGCACCACACCTGTTAAACCTTTCCATCATCCACTACACCTAAACACCACCCCACCTAACCAATACCATTCAAAAAGCCCATCCCCACAAATCACCAAATACCACACCACACATAAACCATCACAAATACCAATCTCTACCCACACATACATCTACCGAACCAAAACACGCAACAAAAATCATGGAAACTGACTTTAAAAGCAGCCCTCAATCTCTCCATTCAGCTTTCACCCTCGGACAAAACCCCACCACTAATGTGGGCCCCCTCTTGCGCACCCGTTTCATACATCCATTTCTACATCCCCAAAAGCGCGTCCGTTTCCCCTTGCCCATTGTCCCTGATCACTGCCGATTTGCGCACTCGATGCTGCGGTATTTGTTTTCTTGTGACCCAGTCTTGTGCGACCCGTGCTGCGCCCTGGGCTCGGGGGTGTATTGGGACCACCGACCAGTTGGCCTCTCGGTGTGTGGTCGTTCCGATCTCTTTGGGGTCCGGGGTTTATTCCTACGTGTGGGCCCACAAGCCTCAACCCCCAACGACCACACAACCCCACACCCAAAAAAAACAAAAAACCACCCAAAAACACACCTGCGCATTCCTATTCCCAACCCCACCCTTTTTCCAACAAATCTTTTCACTTCCTCTCATACAAAGCTATCTCTAAAATACTTGACCCAATACAAACCCACTTCATCCCTTCAATTAAATCAGTTTTTGATTTCTTGAGCGTTTTTCTTTTTCAAACACTCCAACTGGGTTTTCTTTCGTCTTGATTGTCAGCAGCCCGCGCTGTGTGCGTTATCTGCATGGCCTCAAAGACCCGCATACTCACCATCCTCCTAGTACCCCCCGTTTCTAGGTCCAACCACAAATTCAAACAGTCCCCATTTCTTTCTATTATATTCACCAACAATTTTAATCCAAACCACTTCATAAGACAACTTCCTCAACCCAACACCCAACTTGAGAAAATTTCTCTTATTGCCCCCTGAACATATATACTGCTGTATGACAACCCAAAAACACTCCTCTGACTTTTTTTTTTTTTCTTCTTCCCCACCTCACACCCACCCTCCTTCCTTCCTTCCCCTCTCCCCTCTCCAACCAAACCACACTCTTGGGGCTGGCAAAGCCAACACCACCTACGTTCGGCATGACTTACACTCCCTAACTTCCACCGCCTTTGTTACCATAGTCATGTCTAGTTATCTTTATCTGTGACCCCCCCAAACCTCACCACCAGTCACTCACCCTAACCTCCTTTCCTACTTGCTCACCCTCCACACCGCCCCCTATGAGCTTCCCCTTCCCTTCCCCGTGCCGTTTATATCTTTATTGCCCCCCGGGCGGAGGTTTCTGTCCACCGGGTTCCCCTCCTTTGCACACGAGGGCCTATCCTCTATTATGGGGTTTTGTAGCCCGTACCAGCATGTATTGGCCTAAACCTGTTGCGCCCCTTTCTTTCCCCCTTCGTTTTTTTCTTTCCTTGTGTTTTTCTCTCCACTTTTCTTATTTCATTTACCAAATCCACACACCCTCCCACCAAAACCCTCATTCCTTAGCCATATTGTTTCCCCAACCCCGCAGCCAAGCTCTGACCAACGCTGTCGTTTTTCCTGTTCTTATCCATTCCCCCTCTCTCCTTTCTTTACTCCCCCCTTTTTTTCACTCTTCGAACCACACCCACGACTGTTTTCCCCCCCGTATTAAATATCCTATCTCTTTACAAACCAACCACAACAATTCCTCTTTTCTCACGTTCAAACACCTAATACACATCTACGACTACCGTATAACAAACACCTCCACTGTTATCTCCCCGCCACTACCACATCATATTATACATAACAAACCCAGAACCAACACCCATCCTCCCTAAACCACACGGTCACCCTCCACCCAAAACAACCAAACTTTAACACACAAAATCCACCCAACGCAAAACCTTGCACTGTCAAGACGGACAACCAACCTACCCCCTCTATCTTACACACAAGAGCTCATCAACAGTTCCAAAGAGCTAAAAAAAAACGCTTCCCCCAACCTGTGCCCCCGGTTCACTATGTCACCCTCCTCGCTTCTATTCTGTTGTCAGGCCCCACCGCGTTCCCGGCCCAACGATGAAATACAAACCCCCAGGCTCGGCCCGCACCCCACAACCCCTTGCGTGCCCACAACCACTACCCCATTCCCGCCTAAAACCCTACCAACCTCCAACCTTAGCCCCCTCCCCCTTCTGTTACCTGAAACAAACACCATCCTTGACTCCCCCCCGAGCCCCCCGTCGAGTGCCCGCCCCACAACACAACCAACCGGAATGACTAACCCTCGCCTCCACCATGTCGAACAAAAACAACACACACACTTAAACCACCACAAAAATCAAACCAATAACCCTCGCCGTGCAACAGGACGCCTACTCGCGCAACCGCCCAACAGCCACAGAACCGTCAGCTATCTATCACAAGTTGCCCCGCTCGCTGGTCCCAGGCATTCACCACCCCCCAAACACCGAATTAAACAGGCACGACATTGGCGTGGAACCCCCCAAACAACGAGGACCGCGATCCTATCTTCTATTGCCCTCTGCTTTCCCCTGGCCTCGTTTGCCCCTGCACCACGCGGAGATACCCAAAACATGGACACAAAAGACGTATCATCGCGTGAAAAAAGTACCTGGGCCGCGACCTATAGCGAGACCAAGCCACGGCAGAGGCATGTATGTTTGAAACACCACTGATTAAGAACACAGCATGACCCAAGTCACTAGCACACACGATGGGATGTACACGACCACCCGCAAGCAAAACAGTCCACAGTTGAGCAAGTGTTTGCAAATTTAAAAAGGTATTTTTAGACATTTCCAAATCGGTTTCAATGTTTGCTTTGAAAACTGTACATCTTGTAGGGATGCAATTAATATGATTGTGTTTTTTGTAAACTGCAGCAAAAGAAGGATTTGCAGCTTAATGGTGTAAGTTATGGTAACGACATTGTATCAAAGCTCTAAACAGAGTTTAAAGAAAATGCCTACAGTTGTTTGAACATGACTGTAGTTTTAGACCTTCCCATGTTTGACACACTCATAGACCACAAACCCACTGATTGAGAGATCGTTTGACAAAAGCTCTGGTTCATGTTTTATCTGTTACAAAGCTCTTGATGAAACCTGAAAGCTCCAACGTGTCTAGACACCATTGTCTTTTTTTCTTGGTAGTATCAGGGTAGTGACCTAAAAATCAGGGTAGTGACTACTTCTCACAATGGCTTTTTCTGTTTCCATCAATGCTGTCTAACACATCTATACCTGTTTCCGTAGCTCTTCGTGCCAGATGAGGACAATTCCATCTTTGGCCGCAGTGTCAATAAGCAGGTCTTTGAGGGTTTGACTACAGGTCTTCTGCAGACAGTAGCCAAGGTACTGGGGCAGTTGCACCCACCTAATTTGGATGGAGATGCTCCACGTATATGCACTCCGGATGCCAAGAGCAAACCTGTTGCCAGTGAGAACTTCAACACGCGTACTCAAGATCTCATCAGGTTATTGCTTTGTTTTCTTTCCATGACTCTTCCTGATTCAGCTTCTTGAATGCTAATCTTATGCCCAGTGTTTGAGTAACACATAAGTTACATAATCACATTCATTTTTGGACAACAGTGCTGGTTTAAAATCAGCCAAACAAGTGCAAAGTGTACATAGTTACCTGAATTACTTTGCAGTCTTAAAGTTTGCCTTTTTCATTTCCCTTTTCCACACACCTCACCTTCTGCTCATCAGGCAAATGGAAGCAGGAAAACATGACATGGCTCTTGTTAGCAACAATATTTTTTCCAATGTAAAATACACAAGAATTTCTCAAAGTTTGGAATGAGATCCCTTGTGCAGGGAATGATCTCTTGGAATGGATCCAGAGGTTAGCATGAACAGACAATTTGGAAATTTGTTCAAAAGTCTACTCCAATTTAATGACATAATCTTGTGTTTAGTTAATAAAGACCTGGGCCCTCATTCATCAACCGTGCGTACGCACAGATGTGTGCGTAATGAGTGCGTAAGAACAGTTTCACGCAAAGTGTGGGATCTACCAACTTGTACTTAAACGTAGGAATGTGTGTAAATATAAGCACAACTTTGAGGATGCTTACGCAGAGAATCTAGTGGTAGAATGGCGATACTACAAAAAGAACATGCCGCTGCGTATTTCCTGTATTATTTAATTGCAAATACTCAATTTATAAATTCATAGTTCAAGCTAGACATTTGCATAATTGGTGTAAAAAGCAATAAACTATTTGTTTTGGCTTGTTTCTAGTCAAAATATCTAAAAATTCTTAAATCAAGATGCAAGCAAAAAGACGTTAGATATTTAGTCTTGTATCCTGGGGGAAAAAAGTGAATTTAGCTTAAAACAAGTAGAATCCTCTTAAAACAAGAATATTTTTCTTACCCAACTGGCAGATGATTTTACTTATTTTAAGCAAAATGCACTTAATTTAGATTTTTTTTTTTTTTCCCCAGGAAACAAGACTAAATAATTTTTGCTTATATAGTAAATGCATCTTGATTTAAGAATTTTTAGATATTTTAACTAGAAACAAGACAAAAATACCAAACCCAAGTCATTTGAAATGTAGCTATAGTGTCATGGCTGATCTCGCTTTGCTGGAAGATTAGGCAAACCATGCACTGTGCAGAGAACGCGTTTTCAAAGAGCTCGCTGATCTGTTTAGTGAGAGCACAGAATGGCTTCTCAGTCAGTACTAGGGCTGTGCGATTAATTGAAATCGCGATTTGAGATGTTGCGATTTCCTAATCGCAAAGCCTGCGATATGGACGCGATATTACTCTGTTCCAGAGCATATGCATGACTGCCAGCCTTGAGTTGCAGTCTTACTAACCAATAGAGTGAGCGCACCTCCGTTCTCCCCAATCAGCACTGCTTTAGCCAACTGTGTAAACACCCACCATTAAAAAAAAAAAAAAAAAACGGAAAGCGGGAGAGAGAGAGTGGGATTATGGGGTCTACTGAGTCAGATCGATAGTTAGGCAAATTAAAACTAAAGAAAACCGTATGCAACTTAAGCTTTGAAATGACAGACAACGAACAAAAAAAGTAATTTCCAAGAGCTGCGTCACAGCGCATATCAAAAGCTCCCGTATCGGTTCTGTTTTCAGTACTGGAGAATAAAAAATACATTCCTAGATGTTTTTGTTAGTACGTGAACGATATCTTACACATTTTATCTCCCCAACACATTAATTTGAAATAAGTTTATGCATGTTCGCTATTCCCAATTCAGAAGAGCGCACACACAGCCGGTGTCTGTGAATGCTTCTCATACTCGCTCCTCTCTGGCCCACGTGGCGCAAATCCCACGTCACGGACGAGCCGTTCATGCTTGCCGCACTCACACAGCCTGTCTCGTAATGCTCATTTATACTCGCACCCGGCTCCACACGGCAAGTCTCCACGAGCGCATCTGACAGTATGGATGAGGCTTGACGCTCGCGCGCAACCTGTGTCGACTCGCGCCTGGCTCCGCGTTTAAAACAAGTGTAAATTCAGTCTAACTGCTTGCTAATTTCACTTGGATGAAATGAAACATTCAGCACATTTTCCACTTGCTCTTAAAATCCCAAATACTTAAAATGAATAAATCAGCCTATGTAACATATGTAATACTTTAATAATTGACTTATTATATTATACCATTATAATCTTGCCTGCTGAAAAAAAAAAACAATAGAACCCCTCCCAAAACACAATAGCAAATGTAATGGATTTCAGGGTTATAATGGGAATTGTATTGGTTTTAATGTAAACTATAATGGTGTCTATTTGATGGATTCTATTGGTGGGATGTAATCTGGCAGATGGCAACCAATAGAACAACAGTAATTCCTATTGGAATAATGCCCAAAACAAAAAGGAATTTTGTAATGGTTTAATGGAAACTATAAGAATTTCTGTGATAGTTTCTATTGTTTTTTTCAGCAGGGTAATGATACCCATACTGTGCTGCACATTATTGGCAATATTGAGCTGAAGCTTGACTTTGCAAATTTAAAATCGCAAATCAAATCGCAATATCTGTCAAAAAAATCGCAATTTGATATTTTCCCCCAAATCGCACAGCCCTAGTCGGTACCACTTTCTTTGCCATGATTTCGGTGAGGACAGTTATACATTCACGTGATTTATAAAGGGAGGTGTTGTCACCATATATGGTTTATTGGAGGCGTTTCTGAATATTATTGACCATGAACGTGAACGAGCATGGTGCTTAAGAACGTGTGGGATTTATCAACAATGATTACTTACTGGTGTGCGTAAGAACCGTATACGCACGTTTGATAAATATGGATTTTTTTTTTGTGCTTACATTCTAAATTTCATTTGTAGGACAAAATATAGAACCTTTTCTACGTGTCGTTGAAAAATGAGGTCCCTGGCTTTCTGCACATTTGTTAGGTGGAGTATGTTCTTGGATGCACCTCTTTCCTAACTTAGCCGGAAACTCCTTCTTATATCCGTGCTCTAAACCAAAGTTTTTTCATCTTTACATCAGCCAAAATTCCCTTCTGGAAGTGCACGACTTGAAGTTGAACTCCGCATTAGAGTAGGGCAGTGTGGAGGAGAGCGCCAGTGCTGGGCTTTCCCTTGCTCTCTGAGGAAAGGCAGACAGCCCAGCCTGCTAAGAATCCCAAGCTTCCCACAATCCCTCAGTGTTCCCTCCCATGATTTGTTTGACACGAGCAGTCTCAAGCCCAGTGCAGTGACCGTGGAGTGACCTTACAGACATGGCCGGAACAGACCAAGCAGGGTCTGGATCACCAAAAATAAAACTGCAGAGAAGAAATGGTCCTTTTTAGTTTTTCATTGACTGCAAAAGTAAAAAGGAAACCGACTTGTGGGGGGAATAGAAGTAGTACAAAGACCAGATTCAACCCTGCATTTCCCATATGACCAGCAAGGCTCAATGTAGGCATTAACAGCTGGCTACAAATCCAAAAAATGGTCACATTTCTCTCAGTATCGGTCCAATGTAGAAAATAAAGTGAAAACCAAATGATAGTGGTCAGAATTTGTAGAATTTAATTTGATGTAGGTGGAAAAACTCTGAATAAGTCACATCCAGGTCCGCTAGACCTTTGGAAGAACCTAATCGTGACTGATCACTTTGGCTTATGTTGCCAGGATGAAGTGTCTGAAAGGCTGCACAATGGTGTGTGGAAAGCCGCTTTCTGCTTGAGCCAAACCCAAGAGGAGGATAAAGCCATAACAAGGGGCTTTAGTTCAGGTGATGGCCGACCTGTTGAGAAGAAGGGGGAGGAAGAATTGTAATTACCTTAATTGAGTGCAGCCTCATTTGACTGACAGCCATAACAAAATGAGGTATGAGGGAAGTAGAAAAGAGAGAATGAAGGGGAGAAAGATACAGACTGGGAAACAGAAGCTAAAGTAGAGAGTGTGAGATGCGGCTCTGCAACTGACTCAGCTCTTTGCTGCGCTGAAGCCACAAAACGCTGGCCCAGACTTCGCTGGGAGGTCCAGTGATTGACTGCCAGGAGACTTTCAGCAGTGCGAGAGGGTGGAGGGCAGAATACCTGAGCCATGAGGGAAGAAGGGGGACTTTTCTCCTGTTCTAGATCTGAGCTGGCACACGGAGACACAGTCATCCACTAATACTGTAATTAGGCCTGATTTGTAGCCAGGAGGGTGTGGACCAACACGGTCATGAGACCTTTCATTTGACCAGACAAATTAGCGATATAGACATAGCTCAGATGAGAGCTCAGATTTCAGGCCAGGAGTATTCTGGATTGCAGTGGCCTTCATGACCGTGAGCTGTCTACTTAGACAGCATTTTAAGGTATCATAAGTGTGCTGCCACTTTGAAGCCTGTTACAGAAAGTCTAAAACCATAAGCTGCTCTCATTTAAGCCAATATTAAAGGGATAGTTCACCCATAAATGAATGAAAATTATGTCATTAATTACTCACCCTCATGTCGTTCCAAACCCGTAAGACCTTCGTTCATCTTCAGAACACAAATTAAGATATTTTTGATGAAATCCGAGAGCTTTCTGACCCTGCATAGACCGCAACGCAACTGACACGTTCAAGGCCCAGAAAGTTAGTAAAGGCATCGTTAAAATAGTCCATGTGACATCAGTAGTTCAACCTTAATTTTGTAAAGCTACGAGAATACTTTTTGTGTGCAAAGAAAACAAAAATAATGACTTTATTCAACAACTTATTTTCTTCCCTGTCAGTCTTCGATGCAAGTTAACAACAGTACCACGACGCAAGCAGAGCAATGCGCACACACATGCATCGCGGTACTGACGTAAACAAGCGTAAAAAAACCGGGTTTGGAACGACATGAGGATGAGTAATTAATGACAGAATTTTCATTTTTGGGTGAACTAACCCTTTAAGGCACCTTCACATTTTCCCCAGAGAAGGCAATGCAATCCCACGTAGTGTGGCAAACTTGGTGGAAAATTCATCCAAAATGGCGAATAACAGAAAACAAATGTTGACTATAAATATACCCAAAATCCACTCAAGGAAATGATTCATGGGATTGTCATTCGAATGTTTTTTTAAGTCCAAGTCTGATGCATTTCGGCTTGTTTCCCTCAGCTATGTGGTGAACATGGGCTTGATCGACAAGCTGTACGGCTGTTTCCTGTCCATACAAGGACCGATTGACGAGAGTCCCAAGATGGCTGCCTTTCTCGAGCAAGCCACAGCTGTCCTCCATGGGATGTGCAAGTTGTGTTTTGCTGTGACTGGACGGTGAGTGGTTTCTAATGTTTACTTCATTTGTCTCCATTGTCATCCACTCTTTGAAATGCCCCTCCAGTCTGCTTACAAAAAAGTAGCATGGCATATACCAGGACATCTTTACAATATTTTGGTATTCTTTGAATTGCTTTTGAATTACTAGTTACCATGGTTGATATTTAGTACTATAGGGTTCTTAAAGTTCAATCATACTACAATCACTGTACCATGATACCACAAAATAGATACCACAGTATCTATTTATAGTGGTTGCACCCTTCCCAAACATCCCCAGACTAGTATATAACCTCATTCCTATCTGAATTAATAGATGAAGTCCACTGTAGTTTTGTTGTTCAGATGTCTGAAGAGGTGCAGACCAGAGACAGCAGCCCCATCAATCAGCAGCTCATTTCCCAGTGTCTGACACTAGCCCTGCAGAGCCTGTGCTGATAGTCATCTAGCAGCCCCGCAGCTCTGTCTCCCCGCACTGTAAACTTCTGCCTGCGGCCCACCCACATGTGCATCGGAGTACGTTTGTGCATGCACAACTGCTGACAGAGGCTAACCACAGTCACAGTTTGTGATATCCCGCCTTTGACCTCTGACCCTGACTTGCAGAAAAGACTAATCGCTGTGATGCTGCACTGTTGCTTTCGACATTCGTTAAATTGCACTGTAAACATTTTAGGAGTGGTCATTTGTGTACATTGTGAAAACACGATCTAACATGAAATGTGATGTTGAAAAAAAGACCTGATTGTAAGGTGTGATAAAAGGTAGGAAGAAAGTGATAGTGATATATTTTCAACCATGCTACTGATGTGTTTCAGAACAATTTGAATGAAACTCTCTTGATCTCCACTATAGTCTGAATGAGTCCTTGCATTTGCCCAAATTCATATTTCAGTCCATTCCACTTGGGTTTTGGAGTTTCTTCAAAGGGCATAGCTCCTCCTTTATTGGCCAGCTATGTTCTGTTCCAGCTGTTGCATGCTATAACGCCACCCAGCTGGTTATGACAACTCTAGTGTCTCTCCCAACATCCTCTGGCTTCTGACACTGAATATCTGTGAGAAACTCCAGTGCCAGTTCTTCTCTTTAATAGTCCTGCTCAGCAGCATAATCAACATCTTTCATAATCAAGTCAACGCTCCATTCCGTCATTCTTCACTATGCTGAAGGCCAGGAAGTTGTCCCTTTGTGGTTCATGTTAGACATTTCCGAGTTGCTCTGCTCACTTGCAGTTGCCAGACCCTGGGATTTGTTCTTACAGCATGTGCTTTGTGGATTAAATATCGATAGTCATCAACGCCAATGAAAGCTTGTCAAGGAGCGCTTGTGCTGAGCTAATGACGACATGTTAGCTTCTGAGTTGTGGCTTGTGTTGCAGTCAGAATAGATTGAAATGGTGGAGTATCTGCTTGTTCTGCTTTGGATCAGGGGACTTTCTTTTTTTAAAGCTATCTAATGGGGCTTTTCCTTGCTATAAAGCAGGGGTGCGCAATCCTGCTTCTGGGGATCTTCCTTCCTGCAAAGTTTCTGGTCTAATACACCTGTCTGCTGTCTTTGAAAACCTTGCAAACCTTGATTATTGGCGCAGGTGAGTTTGGTCAGGGTTGAATTCAAATCAACAGAAGCAAGTCTGAACACTCCTGGTGTAAAGCAACTAGAAGGTATTGGGAGAGAGACCGGGAAATGGTTCCGGGGGCATATTCGGACACTGACCCCATTCCCTTTCCGACTCTATGCCATGGTGTCAAGGATCCAGCAGAGTTTTAGACACCTTGACCGACTTAGGAACCTTATTTTTTTCTCAGTCATTAAATTGTCCTTTTCCTTCAAGGAAATAGTTTCATGGCAAATCAGAGTTCCAGATATATTTTATCTTGTCCTCTTTAAATCAGATAGACGCTAACAGCATTACCATAGGTTTAGCTGTAAGCATGGATCTGATCAGACAGTGCTGATTTGGGGTCAGTGGTTAGGCTCAAATTGCCTCTGTCAGGCCTTTCACTTTCATCCCACTCTGCTGTCTCCTGTTTCAGGGTCAGGAGCTGTGAAGTACGTCATGCACAGTCACTCTGTGAGAACCAAGTCTTTGTTCCCTCATGTGGACACTGATCACGACGGTCTCTGCAGATACTGCCCTTCTCTTCTGAACTGAGACCAGTTCTGGGGATTTTCTTTCGCCGGTTAAGGTTAAATGTAGATGAGAGGCACAGAGCCGAGATCAGTCACACAAGGTGGCTTCCACCCAGAAGCTTATTCCCGAGTAGCCGATCTCTTGCACTTGCTGTGATCTCATTGCCGAGGGTGAGGTTTCCCCCTCACCGAGCTTGACACTCCTTTCCCCCCTTGGCTTACCAAAAGGTCTGTTTCCCCTCCAGTGCACTTGGTGTAGTGTTCACGGACGTATCCTCAACTGCAATGTGACACCTTGTAGAACCTGCCCCTTTTGTGCTGTTTAGGGATCAGCCCTTGATGCCAAAATCCAGACTCTTGCCACTGAGACGGTAACAGAAGATCTGGTCTCAGATCAGCCTTAAGGAGCGCTTCTGCTCAGACCCTCAGGGGTATGAAGTTACCAATCCTGCTAATCTGCAGGGTGTTGTCCTGACTGAGACACACAAACATACTGCTGTAAATCTGGTAAGATGGGTCTTAATTAAATGTGCTGCAACACAAGATGGCCAGAGAGTGAGGTGAGTTTGCATAGTTGTGGAGCCAGTGCTATTGGCTGACAGATGGCTGTCCAAGTTCCAAGGCTTCCCTCCACTTTGGCTCTTCTGTTGCTGTGTGGAGCGCTCCAGGATTGTCATTGTTGTATGAGATGTTTGGACGGTCAGCTTCTTAGCCTTAGAGGCTCAATTTCTCCAAGATTCACCTGATCAGTTGGTGATTTGTCACATTTATAGATTGTCCTTACCTCACCTCTACATCCATCTCTCCCTACACTCTAGATATTCATTATGTATATCTGTCAATTACATTCTGTCCACTTCTTTAAATATTCTATACCGGGGTGTCCAAACCCGGTCCTGGAGGGCCGGTGTCCTGCAGAGTTTAGCTCCAACCCTAATTAAACACACCTGAAGCAGCTAATCAAGCTCTTACTAGGCATACTAGAAACTTCCAGTCAGATGTGTTGAGGCAAGTTGGAGCTAAACTCGGCAGGACCCTGGCCCTCCAGGACCGAGTTTGGACACCCCTGTTCTATACATTAATTCTATCTTTAAGTTTGTCACATTGCATTTGTCTCTGTATGATTATTTTTTATCTGTTCCACATTCTGTCCATATCTCTGTATATTCTACACATCTGGCCACCACATTCTGTCCATTTCAATATGTTCTATATATTCATTCTTTCTTAACACATTCTATCATCTCTGTACATTAATTCTATAAATCTATCACATTCTATCCATCTCTATAAATTATATATATTTATTCTATACACCACTTTCTGTCCATCTCCATAAGTTCTATGTTCATTCTTTATATCTGTCTTTCACATTCTATCAAATTCTATACATTCTGTATATTCATTCTAAGCATTGGCCACTATATACTGTTTTCCTCTGTACATTTATACACATTTATTCTATACATTTGTCCAAAACATTCTGTTTATGCAGTCTACACATTTATTCTATATCTCTCCACTACATTGTCATCTCTATGCATTCATTATTTGTTTGTGCACCATGTTCTATCCATAACTACACTTCTACACATTAATTCTATAAAAATATGTCTTGCTTTTCATTCTATATTCATTTTATAGAAATAAAATGCTCTATTGTCTTTTCCATACATTCATGCATTTAATCTATCTATCATCATATTTAGTCCATGTAAGTATACATTTTATACATCTATTCTATACTTAGTTCTGTCCATCACATTTTATCCGTCACCCTACACTATATAATATATGCATGTATGTATAGCCCCTTCTTTCTTCTCCTGTATCTCTATTTTACTCCTCTGTTCTTTGTGTCTTTCTCTCTGATCTCCAGTCCCTGATCCCAGGCTCAGAAGTGTAAAGTCTCTCTTATCTCTCTTCATATATTAGATTACAGCCACCCTCACTGTGTCTCAGTGTTCATTCCTGAGCCAGGCAGGGCCAAATGTTACCAGTTAAACATATTTGCCCCATAGGCATGCTTCACAGATGGGGCTTGCCTTCGTTATTTATATCAGAATGGACAGGCTCTGGTCTAGCAAGTAAATCTAGAAGCCGCGGGGACAAGACATCCCACACTCCCCTACATCCTGGGTCTTCAGGTTTTTGTGGCTTAAGCAAATAACCATCAACACCTCAGGTTATGATGCTTTTAGACCACACCCCTGCCACCTTTTGCCACACTGTGCACTATACAACGGCCCTGTGCAGTGGCCAGTGATTCAGATTGAAAGGTGCATAAGCATGAGAACTTTATTTGTACTGGCCTGATACACGTGATACAATGAGAAGCACCTTTGGCCTTGCTAATAAAATAACGGTATTTTTGACCCTGATTTTTTATTTTTTTTTTTCTTGCGTGTCAGTCACTGGTTAAAGGGTATTACCTGTTGAACAAAGTGGTCTTTTGTACGACATCATGTGTGATTGATCTTCTTTGTGGATATTTGAATAAGAGTATTTTCCTACACAACGTTATGTGCTTTTTCTGAATGTCTGTAGCTGTCTGTTGATTTTAGGCTACGTTCAGATTGTCATACTGCCTTCTATTTAAAAAAAATAAAAAAATAAAAAAAGAATGTCTTTAAGTGTATGCAATTTTTTATAAATTTTTTAGCATATATATGATATGCATTATCTACTACATAATCTTTAGAACACTGCATAGAATGAAAAAAGTCTTACCGTTTTAATTTTAAAAACTTTCTTATTTTGCCAATAATTTATTAATATTAATAATATTATTTTTTTGTTTTTATTATTATTATTATTGTTGTTGTAATAGTATTAGTTTATTATTATTATTATTATAAATAGTTTTGGCAGCATGATAAAATGAGTTCAATCGATTTTATAATAATGATATTAATATTATTATCATCACATTATTGCTATTTTGTATTATTGCAGCCATCTAACATTTTAATAGAAATACAATAATAATTATTATTAGTAGTAGTAGTATTTTTCAAAAAGTGGACATTGCATAATAACCATATTGCAATTCTTTCACCCTCCAATTCACATTCTCAGTTCCCTGAGCGTCTTTGACAACAAACGTCAGGACCCCACCGGTTTGACGGCCCTCCTGCAGAGCACCGACCTAGTGGGCGTCCTCCACATGCTATACTGCACCCTGCTCCACAGTGCCCTCCCTGACTCTCTCTCAGCCGGCCCTGTGGGCCCCCAGGAGCCTTACAGCCCCACCGTCATCCAGGTGGCCCTCCAGGGACTGCGTTTCCTCAACACCTTCGCCCTGCTGGACCTCTCAGCCTTCCAGGTATTAATTTCCGTTGTGGCTCCTGTGTGTTATAGATGTGTCAAACGTTTGAAAAATTAAATGAATATCACTGACGACTCTTTAGTGTAAATATTCATTGAATTAATTAGCACACCAAATTTCTAGGTTTTTAGGGCCCGACTTGAGCACACTGATAAAAAAGAATTTGGCTCAAGTATTTTATAGAGTCCAGAAGACCATGTTTACCTTCTGAAAAGTACCGTGGCCCTCTGTTGAACTACGCCTCATGTGATGAATAACCTTTTTGCTCTGGTCCTGTTTACAATCTCTGAGATCCTGCCTCTTTGATTCAAAGCTCTGCAGAAGGATGCTTGTATGTGACCATCTCTTTTGCGGTATGCTGTCCATCCTGTTAGAGTAGTTCAGCTCTCTGAAGCCACCCTGTCTGCTTAAAGTAATGCCGCACAGCTTGTTTTTTTCTAAACGCTGCAGTCAGACCACTGGTTTGGCCTTCAGCTAGCGGCAGATCTGTCAGCCCCATCCTTCAGACAGACGTTCTGAAAGCAATAAAAAGCTCCTGGGCTCTCATTAATGGGTGTGTAGGTACGTCTGCACACACAAATGTGGACCGTAAAGACATAAGCCTCAAGCTAATGGTCCAGCCAGGGTTTCCTCCAAATGCTCTCAGAGCCACTGGTAGGATATCAGTGTTTCTTCACAGAACAACGTTAACCCGGTGGATGTAAACACACCTGACCTCTGACCCCGGGCCAGTCATGTTGAAAGCTCTGGGTGAGTAATGCGGACGGAGAGTGGCATAACGTGCACAGGCTCCGGTCGTACTTCAGCCGGCATGATAAAGAGACAAGAACGGTATCGCTAGGCTAAATCATCATGTAAACACCTAGGCGTGAACGAGGAGGGTGGAAAACCTATGAATTGCTTCAATGTGTTGCTGTAGAAACTCTGTGTCTCTCAGGCTTTTTCAGATTATCGTGCCAACTATTCAAAACAGCTGGGAATCAGTATGATGGGCAATTTAGATTTTGTACTTTAGTCAGTATTGGGGAGTATCTAAAAGTAGCTACTAGTTTTTCAGTGGCGACAGCAGTAGTGATTCAAACTCTATGAAAATATAAATTAACGTATAAATTAGTGTATTGATAGTTTAGTTTAAATTTAATGTAAATTTACCTATTGAAGTTTAATGCCATTTAATCCCACAGTCATGGGAATGTGTATATACAGTATAAATATTTATATCGATCTTAAAACAATGTACTAATGATGAGCAACTGTAAAAATCATGATTCATTGTTCAAAAGGTGTATTCTTTATACGCTGTTTTCTCCTACTCCTCTTTTTACTTGGATTTCAGCTTTTGAGAGATAGTTCACACAAAAATGAATTTTGTCATTAATTACTCACCCTCATGTTGTTCCAAACCCGTAAAACCTTCGTTCATCTTTAGAACACAAAATAAGATTATTTGAACAATTTCTTGTCTTCGATGCGAGTTCACGAGAGTACCATGATGTATGCGCTGAACCTTGTTTACAAGCAGTACTGTCGTGAACTGACATGGAAGAGAAGAAATTGTCGAATAAAGTCATTATATTTGTTTTCTTTGTGCATAAAAAGTATTCTTGTAGCTTTATAAAATTAAGGTTGAACCACTGATGTCACATGGACTATTTTATTGATGTCCTTACTATGTTTCTGGGCCTTGAACGTGTCAATTGCATTGCTGTCTATACAGGGTCAGAAAGCTCTCGGATTTCATCAGAAATATCTTAATTTGTCTTCCGAAGATGAACAAAGGTCTTGCAGGTTTGGAACGACATGAGGGCGAGTGATTAATGACAGAATTTTCATTTTTGGGTGAACTATCCCTTTAACTTCGGTTATATTCACATCGAAAAAAACAAGTTCAACACAAGATAGGAGATACCAGCAGCATTCTGGGTAATGCATTAACATTATTTAAGAGTCCACCCTGAGCTAGAGACTCATTGAGGTGGTGTCTTTCATGCCGGTTTAGCTGTTACCAGACTGGATGTATAAGTATAGCCCTATAGAATAGATCTGTTTGCTTAGTAGCAGAGCTTCTAGACAAAACACAGCCTAAGGTTTTAATTGTTGTGTTTTTTCGGCTTTTTTGATAATTGAGCATAATCCATCTTTTCATATCATTTAGGTCAGCTTGTGGCACGTAGGTGTTTCTTTGGCCTTGGGTGGTGCATTCAGAAAACTCCAAAATTTAAAAAACAATTATTGCTTTTTTATTTTCAATTAAGCGTTAATGCACATGATTAATTATGTTTAACAGTTCTATTTTTTTTTTCGGTTTCTGAAATTTCTAAATTCTAATTTCTAAAGTCTTTTTTGGTTTGGTTTGGTTTGATTTGATTTGATTTGTATGAAAGCCCATTTCCGCCACTGAATAAGAAATAAAAAAAGGTTATTGCGACTTTTTATCTCGCAATTCAGATTTTTTTTTTCTCGCAATTGCAAGTTTACATCTTGCAATTCTGACTTTTTTTCTCAATTCAGACTAGGGTTGTTACAGTGAGGAAATTTTCCCACCGGTTAATCGACGTGTGACAACACCGGTAATACCGGTATCACCGCAGGGGCGGGGGCGTGCCCTCTTTTCCTCGCTTTCCTTCACTTTTAAATGGCTTATAAAAGCGGCATGAGCATTTTACTTTCACTTTCAAATAGCGGGAATTCGGCGTAAAGCAATTGTTCATTTGAATTTCCTCTCTTTTCCTCGCTTTCCTTCGCTTTTAAATAGCTTAAAAGCACCGTGCGCATTTTACTTTCACTTTTGAATTAGCGGCAGTTCGGCGTCAATTGCTTGAATGCAACAACAAAATACAACGTCAAACTCACTTTAGCCTATATATAAAACATAGAACTTTTATTAACAAAACGAATAAAAATACACCATGCTATAGGGCAGGCTATGCCTAATATAAAATAACTTACATAGTTTAAATAGGTATACAAAACTGGAAATAGGTAAACATGTATAATATATAACCAAATAAATAAGAAACGTAGAACGTTTATTAGCAAAACGAGTAAGAAAGCTTGGAGGCACGGCATACACCTTGATGTCAAATAAAATAAATAAATGATACAAAGTTTAAATAAAGTAAAAATCAGCAAACAATGTGGAACCAATTAAATAAGAAACGAATGTTTAAAAAAACCTTCCAAAAATCATCTTAGATAAACAGCAAATGTCAACAGGCTTTTCAAAATCCAAAATATTTCCAAACAGGCGCTTTTGCATCTCGTTCCGAAACTAAATCATCCGCCATCGTCTTGTCTGTCTCACCTCACCTCACTCTTCTTGTCAGTCAGCTCGACTCACTCTCCTCACTGGAGAAATGAAATCTGATCTGTGATGCGACTGTCGTTCGGCACGCTGCATTGAGCAGCCGCGTTCAGTTTTTAATTGTAGTGTGTTCTTTTACTGAACTAACTGATTTTTATTACTTAAAAAAATCAAAACGACGGTGGGGTCGGTGACGCAGGTGGGAAAGTGACGTTAACCGTTGTTTAACACGCGGTTAGCACTCGATAACCGTATAGACAACCGCTATCGAGCAAGCCTAATTCAGAGACTTTTTTATATTTCGGAATTGTGAAATTTACAATTCTGATCTTTTTTTTCTCATTAAGCAAATTGCTAGTTTATATCCTGCAATCGGCTTTTAACTCTGTGGTGCAAATGTCATATCTCACATTCTGAGAAAAAAAATCACTGAATAAAAGTTTTTTTTTTTTTTGGGGCGGAATGGTGCTTCATAGATTTGTTTCGTTTTTGGGTTTTTTAGTTGTTTGATTTGTTTTGTTTTTGTATTCGTTTAGTGGTTTTAGTTTTGTTACGTTTTGTGGGTTTGGGGGCGCTTGTGTGTGTGTGTGTGTGTGGTGTGTGGGTGTGTGTGTGTTGTATGGTTTGGTTGTAGTTTTGGTGAGCCCCACAAAGAGCTCTGCTGCATCCAGCCACTGTACCGCTCTCCAGCAGTTGAATTCTCCCCTCCCAATCTAAACACTACACATAGTACTTTGAACCTAATGTGTTAACTAAAAATTACATTTGTTCACAATTTAATATTTACATCATTTGCTGGCCTTTCAATAGTGTTATGAACAAATTGGTATTATTCCTTTTGGTAAGAAATGTTAATCAGAGTTTTTTTCAAACAGACTGCCTGTGGTGATGCAAACCCAGCGTCTTGCTCCCATTACATATGCTGAGAATTTCAGGTATTGTTGTTTAGACTCTCCATCCCATAACACTCTCCAACCCAGCAGAAAATGTCAGTAGTTTCAGTGCTGACCCTGAGGCGTTCAGTCATGTTGACATGTTTAATAAATACTGTCTCTAGACCAGCAGATAGCATCTCTTTAGTTTGAGGGAATTGGGGGGGTCTTGACGTGGGACTACTGATTCCAGAACCAGTTCGACCTTCACGAGCAACAAGTTCCACCTCCTTCTCTTGCACCACGTTTCCCGCTGAGAAAAGATCACCCTCATGATGTTCCAAACCTGTATGCTTTTCTTTTTTCTCACAGCACAAAAGATGAAGAAAATATCTCAGTGTGGTTTTGTCCATAAAATAAATGTCAACAGTCTCCAGTGTTGTCTCCAGTCTCCAATGACTTTTATTGCATGGACAAAAAACATTCTCTCTTCTATTGTGTTCCGAAGAAGAAACGGAAACAGAAGAAACAGTTTTAATCTGTGTGTGATCTGTTTATTTAATAGTGTTGAAATCCCTGTATTGCACAGCTTTTTTCCGTGGCTTTTTGCATTTTTAATGCACAGAAACTTCGCTGACTCATCCACTGGTCAGATTCTGATGTAGGTTTCTGTTGTGTCTAGTGTGTTTTAGGAGCGGAGGGTCTGTCTCTGGCCTTCAGACACATTGTGAGTTCTCTGCTGTGGTACTGCTCTCAACACAGCTCCGAGGAGCTGCTCCATGAGCTCATCATCTGCGTCGGCTACTTCACTGTCAACCACCCAGACAACCAGGTGGGATTACATTCATTATTAATGTTATGTAATGTGCAAGCATGCAAACACATTTGTTTCATTAATACATATGGTATCATGATTATATATTGATGCATTTTTAGTATATTAAGCAGTCTTATCAAATACACCCACACCAAACATACTTTTAATCAACAAGGATGCATTAAATTGATCAAAAGTGACAAACACATTTAAAATGTTACAAAAGATTTGTATTTTAAATAAATGCTATTCATCAAAGAATCCTGAAAAATGTATATTATATATAAAATAAAAAGCAGCACAACTGTTGCACATTTTCCAAATCAGCATATTAGAATGATTTCTGAATGTGACACTGAAGAAGAATGTAATATGCTAAATTACACAATAATAATGGCTGTTATAAAAATAAAGTAAACAAAGTTATTTTAAATTGTAAAAATTATTTCACATTATTGCAGTTTTTACTGTATTTGATCAAATAAATGCAGCCTTGGTGAACATAAAATTTCAAAAAAATTTAAAAACCTTGCTGACCCAAACTTTTGAACGATACAGTATATCCACAACAACCATTTTTGACAGATCATGTAGTATAAACCATTTCATCCCAGATTTTTTTTTAAGCTAAGTGAGCACATGTAATTTACTCAAAACTGGTAATAACTGCTAATAATTTGTTGAAAATATATATATATTTTTTTACCAAAGTGAAACCGAATACGATACAGTATGTTTTAATGTTACGTTAATTTTATATTAGATGATCATTTATGTAAAATATCGACAATAGCGACAAAAAATTGTGAATTGCAATGCTGCAAAAAAAAGTGCACATTTGTATTATATTTGTGGAAGGTGTTGTGTAGATCAGTGTCATTTAGATACAATTATTGTTTATTCCCTATTGTGAATTACGTATCTTTTATATTTTGTTTTATTTTAAAGTTTATTGATTTTTGTTTTGTTTTTGTCTTTTAGTTTTTTTTTTTTTAAATATCTATTATAGTTGTTAGTATATTTCGTTTCGTATTTAGTACATCAAGTAAACTACGATGAAAAATCAAGTTGTCTCTGCAGTTCGCTGAACATTTTTATATATGTATGTATGTGTGTATATACTGTATGTGTTTGTGAGTGTAGATATATTCTCTATATTAACATACATACTATACATACATACATACATACCCACACACACACACACACACACACACACACACACACACACACACACACACACACACCACCCCCACAACACCACACACACCCAACCACACACACACCACTTACAGAGGGATTAAGTGCTAAGTAGATACTTTGTAATAACATAGTTTGCCAATAGTGCTTCATACAGTATATGAAGGCATATTTTAGCACTGTAAAAGACCCTTTCCTCTCCGTCACTGAGGTGTGTATAATGTTTGGCCGTCATTAGATCAAGAGCTGGTGTACTTTTCTCCTTACAAACAACCAACACAATAGCAACAAAGGGAGGCTGTTGAATAATGCAGCAACTTTGCCACCTCTGTTGGCTCTGCGCTGTGTAGCAGGAACAGCCATTGTTATCTGCCGCCTGGCAGTTGGCCCGCTCTTTGTTCGGCCCTGGTGGAGGGGGGAAGGGTGCTGAACTCACCTGGCATCACAGATCAGCCTGGCATGAAGAAGTGGGAGTCCCTGATACTCTTTGCATGCTCCGTTTACCTGGAAGCCGCCGACTGCATGGCAGGTGTGAGTGCGCCACACTCGGTCGGGTTTTAGTTATGTGTGCATCACGCGGAAACCTCGTCCGTGACGTCTTAATGTCCCCTTGGGGGACGGGGAAGGGAGGGGTCAGAGTCCTCGCAATTTATGGGCTTCTAATTTAAAACATTTTTGCTTTTAATTAAAGAAACGGCCTCTGTTTTTATGGCGGTTCAGTCCTTCTGTGCTGCCGCCATCCAATTTAATTATTTTGATGTAGGTAATTAGCATTTGTTGGCCATTGTTGGGTTGATTTGCATATTATATTGGATAATTGAATGAGGGTTGATGATTGAATTAAGGGGGCGTGACAGATGATTGGTCTTTGTGCTCACATGGGGGAACTTAAACGACGAGCGGGTTGGGAATAACGCCTCGTGAATATTCATATCTTCCCAGCCCACTTTGTTAATTGGAAAAAAGTCTTTAAACTTGTGACTTCCCTCCAGGACGCAAGCTGCTGTTTTATGCTGCCATTTGGCTGCATGTCAGGGTTTATTATTAAAAACAGCAGCAACACTGGCAGGTGCTCTGGAGAGAGCTGGAAATAATAAGGTGAAGCTATTCAGCTAAGTTGCATTTTGGCTAAAGTTCTTGCTGGTAGGTCATGTGAATTTGAAGTTTATTGGATTCACCTACCACATGTGTGCAGCCACCACAAGCTGACGTGATGAATTGTGACTTGTGGCATCATTTTACATTGCTGTTAGTTGGCTGTTTGCAGGTGGAATTTTGGTAAGCAAAAGTTGAGCGCATGTGTTGTTTGCATGTTTTTACCCAGTGTCACATTCAAGATTTGAAATCTTTGGCCATTGTCTAATTGAACCGTATTTCCACTTTTTATTTCTAGGTAGTTGATTCATAACATTTTTTTAACATCAATATTAATTGAACGTAACAGTTTTTATGAATGTATATGTAACCTGTGTAACTTGGATCTTGTAATATGTTTAAAGAACATTTATGATCTTCTTCTTTTCCTTCACTATTATTCTGTGCACAAGACAAATCTTGAGGATATCATTTTATTCGTCTTAAAATTATTTTTCATTATTGAGAAAATTTTTTTTTTTTTCATTTTTTAGGATCAATTAATTCTCAACAAATTACTTATTTTATTCAACGATGCATTAAGTGTCAGTAAAAATTTGTAGATCGTTATAAAAGGTTTATATATCAAATAAATGCTGTTTCTATTCATTAAAGATTTCTGGGGAAAAAAATGATTTTCCACAAAAAATATATATTGATAAGAAATAAAATCAGCATATTAGAATGGTTTCTGAGGGATCATGTGACACTGAAGACTGGAGTAATGATGCTGAAAATGAACTAATATTAATTAAATTACATTTTAATATATTAAACATCTATATTAAAATAGAAAACAGTCATTTAAATTGTAACAATATTTAATGTTTTACTGTTTTTTTTTATTACAATAAATGCGCCTTGTGAGCATAAAGATTTTTGTTAAAGAACATTTAAAAAAAAAAAAAAAAAAAAGTGGTCCCACTTTATATTAAGTGGCCTTAACTACTATGTAATTTTAAATTAATCATTTGGTACAATGCAATTGTTGTGTACATACATGTTTTTACCTTGTACTTATAGTTTTAAAAATACCTGCATATAATTTACATCTGTAATTAATTTCTGTATTAACATTTATAATTACACTGTTTTACCCCCTCCTTACACCTTAACCCCCTTAACCTACCAATACCACCAACGCATTCCTCGAACTGTAGCCCAATCCCACCTCATAGCAGCAAAAGTGTTTTGCAGACCATATGAACACAATGTTCACAATGATGTAAGTACATAGCGTTAAGGCCACGTAATATAAGTGGGACCAAAATGTGTGTGTTTGTGTGTGTGTGTGTTTGTGTGTTTGGTGTGTGTGTGTGTGTGGTGTTATATAGATATATATATATATATATATATATATATATATATATATATAAACGTTGTTTTATTTTGATGGCAAGAAATGCAATGAAGAAAAATTTACTGCCATGGTTGCCTGCTAAATTTCAAAATCAACCACATTGAGTAATTTTCTCTTCCTTGTTATTTTTCCCATCGACTAAATATACAGAATGCCTGCAGCAACACCAATCAATCACGAAAAGCACTTCAGCACAGTTAAACTGAACAAACATCAGCGTAGATCTTGGCACTGCGGCCCCGCCCCTCTCCACTCGGATGCTTGCCAGCGTCAGGGGCCCTGGTATAGTCCACAGGGGGCTCAACCCCCCCCCCCCCCCCCCTCGTACAGGATAAATGGAGACTGGAGCGGGAATATTTGACTCTTTCAGACTAATGTAAGCACTGGCAGAAGACAAAGACGGCGCTGACCCAGGTCTGTCTCGCAGCACTGCGCACTGCTTCGGCCCGCCTGTGTTTACATGTGTGCATCTGAGAAATAATGCAGCTCATAAAGGCAGGAAAAAGTACTGGTTGACATTTGTTCTTTCCACATGGAGATTATTCAGACCCTCGGTCACAGAGCCGTTTAGAGCATGAGATATACACCGTCATAGCTGATAGGAAGTGTGTTTGTACTCAAGGGGGGCATAAAGACTTTTGAATGATGGCCAGCAGCAAAGAGAAATTCATTTTTAATATTGTTTTAAGTCAACCTGAATTCAAAATAGTCTCCGTTTACATTTTTAACGTACATTCCTGCTCTTATTGTGAACAATTCATCAGAGCATGTTATTACAAATTAAAAAATGTCTGTCATTTTTCATCAAAGAAATGACTTTCTATTTTGGCTGATGTCACATACAGTACCACTATTGAAAAAGCATACATTAAATAAGACATTTATAATGTAACAAAATATTTGTTTTATTTCCAATAAATGCTGTGAATTTGAATTTTCCATTAAATAAATAAATGTAGTGTGGTTTTTGCAAAAATATGAGCAGCACAACTGTTTTCAACGATGACGATAAATTGATAGTAATTCAACATTGGTAGGAAATGTTTTTTGAGCAGCAAATCGGTATATTAGAATGACTATTTCTGAAGGATCATGTGACACTGAAGACTGGAGTAATGATGCTGAAAAGTCAGCTTTGATCACAGCAATAAATTACATTTAAAAATATAATCCAATATAAAAAAGCTGTTTTAAATTGTAATAATATTTTTTAATATTACTGTAATTTCTATCAAATAAATCATGTTCATCATGTGACACACAGCAGCCCCAACAGTCAGTAATGTTTTTTTTTTTTTTTTTTTTTTTAAACATCCACAACCGCATTAACTGAATATCATGAAATACCTTGAGTCTCACCTTTACGCTTAGTTGATCTATAATGGGTGATGGGCAAAGTTACCTAATAATGTAATCTATTAACTATGCATAAAAAACCTGTCTGTTTACTTAATTAACATATTTTAATACTGCCATAACATATTTTTAATACTACTGAGTTTATATTTAATGTGAATTTAACATTGCAAGTTAGGCTACTAATCATAACACTTAGGCTACAGAAAGAGAGAAAAGAACATTTTCACTGACATTCTAGTTCGAGCACTCTCAAAAACTCCCATTAAAATCACTGAAGCTGTTTATACTATGAAATTAATATCTTACAGATTCATACAAACATTTGCACTTTGTAGTTTCTGATGAGAGAATTCGCCAGAAAGAGGAATTCAGTCAGCGAGAGAGTGAACAAAACACCGGCATTTTAGCAATGACTCATCTGAACACCTCTGATTGGTCATTGCATTCATAAGCTCAACAGCATCGTGTGTGATTGGTTATAATGCACAGTGCTGTAAAAACGTCTGTCTCTGGCTCCGCGCCAGCCAGCGAATGCAGATTTGAATTTAGCAGCTGATGATATGACGCGCTGAACGTTATAATCACACCGGTGTGATTGTATTAAATATATAAAATATCGGCTATTTTTTGTCTTTTGGAAGCTGCATTCAAAATCCACTTGGCTCAAAAATCTGAGGGGGCACGTGCCCCCTCACTTTGAACGGGCATGACGCCTCTGCTTGTTGACCATTGTTGTTGTTTTTTGTTTTGTTTTTGGCTGTGAATTAACATTTACTTAGCATGCTAATTCAAATCCGGCTCGCATAGTTGATTCTGTTCATTACTCTCAATTCAAAAAAGGTTATTTCCAAGTTAAAATGAAATTCACATGTCTGTAGACTTACTAAACATTAAGTTATTATCCATCAAGTATTGTTCAAAAGATTGTGCCATGTAAGGGTTTTCATATTTTTTTGTCCAGCCGATGAAATCGGCAAACTTCCTCATACGTAGCTTCTAAGGCGATTCCAGGCAAAAATCTGTTTTTATTATCTATAAACACTTGGTGTTTTAGCGACGATAGCAAGGTGAAGGCTAACAACCCTTTTAGCCTGTAGCCCCTACCCCTCCAAAAGTGCCAGACTGAGCCAATCCACCGCACTCACTTGTATTATCTTCTGCCTCCCTTCCTTTTTCTCTTTTACGCCTATAGTATCTCTCCTTCACACGTATGATTCTTCCCTACAATTGCAGGGCATCTCCTTTGCCCTCAAACCTTGGGCTTCTAATCCTGGTTTAACTGACATTTGAAGCGCTTCCTTCAACAGTCCATTACTTCCGTGATAACCCAACCCTCGTTGATTAGATGTAACAGACCACCGCAGGCCAATGTTATGGAAATTCACCAAACATCTTTGATTTTCTTGTAACAGAGATTGTAAACGTTGCAGGCGGACAGCCGTGATTGACGACTGAGGAAGATTTACGGCCTCCCTGAAGGGTGAATTCAAGTTGAACATACTATTGAATATTGTCAATTTTTCCAGTTTTTCATCTGTTTAATTTTGTTTGTTTGCCCATAAATCTTTCAGAGTTCAGGGCTCCATTTGCGTCTAATGCTGTGTTTGAGCATGATCCAGGTCCGATCGGCTTCTCGAGAACAAAAGATTATCTTTCGAAGGATCAAAGATGACACTTGATTTATTAAATAAACAGTAGGTAGGTAAGTCAGTGATCCTTTGTCATAAAAATGGCTCCGCTCGCCAGTGTATTGGCAAAGAAGCGTTCTTTCTGCTAGGAGAGATGAAAACCAACAGATCTTTTTTTGTCTTTTAATTTTTATGTTTATGCTCGTGTACCAGTCGCCGTCAGGTTGTCTGGATGGACTGTTAAGAGGGGGCGGTAGGCGTTGTTCAGATAAGGCCTTTCAGCCATAACTTCCTCTTCTGAGTGCGCTCTTTGCATCCTTGTTTGTAGGCAGACCTCCTGTCTTATCAGTGGCGTGAACATTCTCTCATCCTCTCGGTTTGGTTCATCTTTAAGGCAGAGCTGTAGATTTGTAGTTGTTTTGCAAGAGCGGACACATCCCAACGAAAAATTGCTGAGGTGTCTTGGCAGCATGGGACACTTGCATCATCTCCTCCCATTTATATTGAAAAACAACAGTTAGGCCTATTTCACACTGTACACGAAACTAACACAGATTTATTTCATTGTCATTCTCACACGCAAGCAATGCCGTGCTAAACAGCAAAAACATAGCTGCATGTAGAGTTTTAGCGCTGAGCTTGTTTTATCCTGCTTAACATGCTGAAAATATGAATAAAATGCACTATAAAAGTATTTAGCACTACGGTCCTATGCAATATAGGCGTTTATGAAGCAATATAAAATAATAGAGCAAACTGCTCATCCATAGTTTGAAGTAGTGTAAAAATTTAAATAATTTGAAAATAAAAAATAAATGAATAAAAATTATAAGTATTTTATATAGACAAGCATCGTTTTGTTTCTCTTGGGTCAACTTAGCGCCAAGTAAATCCTTTCCAGTTAATATTTTACTTTTATCAAAGTATAAATTAATCTTTATACATTAAAATATATAGCTGCAAGGGGGTCCCTTAAAAGGGGATCATCCTTTTTAGGGGCTTCGAAGAGTTTGAAAACCCCTGATTTAAGAAATGTATATTCTGCCCCTTTGGAGATTGGTATCTGTTCTGAACAGATTTAATTAACATCCCTCTTCATGCAAATTAGATTTCATGATGGTCAAGTTTGTAATAATTATCAATGGTCAGCTTCCAATAACCTTAATTTAATTCCATTATTAAAATAAATACTTAGTGTAGTAATCCAGAAATCATTTTGTTTCCCGGATATAGTTTTAATACACATTTGACCGTAGGAGAAATGCATCTCTGGATTTGCATTCAACCCTTGTGTCCGATACAGGATTCAAACAACACTTTGCACAAGCCAGTTCTTTTAACAACCCTAATAAGGATTGTTTTATAAAGACTTTTTTTAATCGCAATGGCTCCACACATCTTACTGGCCATCCGTTTTACTGTTGCCATTCATCTCTCCTCGGCCGCCTTATCAAGTCTTCATCAAAGAACAAAACCCTGGCCCACAGGTCTCCTTCCTCTTCACCTTGAGTCGCTCAGAGTGTGCATGTTTGCGTTTCACTGTGTTAACTTTACGCTCCCTTTGTTTTCAGTCGACAGGCCGGGAGTTATGTAATGGGCCTCCCGTAAAAGCATGGCCCTGTTTGAAAACTCCAGTGGTCTCTACTTAAGACCAACACTAGACACTAGGCCACTTGTCTCTTCCCTTCTTTATGGCCATCTGTGTTAAAGTGGGGGAGGAATCACAAGTTCAAACGCCCGCCGTTGCTTTTATGATGTCAATGACTGAATGGATACCTCTACAGACGTTGGTACAGGAGGACTTGGCCAAGGTCCTAATCCAAGTTTGGGGCCAGTTAGGGGCAGGGTCATTTCTCCCGGCCAGAAGGAGGCGGGTGAGTTCGTTGCCTGGGTTGGGGCGGTAGGTAACCTCTGAGCTCTCAGAGCTGTATGTCTCCCCTCCGCGGACACTTGAAGTGGGGGCTCATTGTTTAGGTGTGTGAAGATGAAGCACTGCGTGCTGAAGGATTATGAGATGGCTGCATGATTTGTGGGCGGAATGTCCACAAAACCGCAACCCCCACAAATGGACGCAAACTCATACTCTTCTCACATTGGGAAAGAATGGTTTCGCAAACGATTTACGCAAATTCGTTCTGCCTTGCAAATTAGATTACGTGTACAACAGAACGCAGATATCTATAAAAACTAAACCAACTTTAAGGGAGCAAATTGAGATATTGGCAACGAATTAAAACCGTACTTGCGTGAGATTTCGAAATTAGGAACTTGGAACATCGAAAGTGTTTGTCAGACATTTTAGCATTGAACAAGCTGACAGAAAGACAACTAAGATCTTTACATGCAAATGGAAATTGGTGAAAATCTAGCTCAATTTGAAACAAAAAATCAGCTCTGTATAATACAAATTTTTGGTCTTAAGGCCCATTCACGTCAAGAATCATAAATATAAAGATAATAACTATTAGTGTCCACACCAAGGCACAATAACGTTCTGTTTATTATAAACGTGCTGCAATTATGTTGTCTGCTGCTTTAAATGCTCAAGCCCTTTAAGGCAGGATGGATTCTGATTGGTTGTTAATGTTTTTATCATTCATCAGCTGGAAAAAAATTTTTTCCAATTATATCAATATCATTATCGATATTCTAACAATATCGCTTCTCTGTAATAACTTGTATGACCTATGAAATTTATTTTCAAGACCTCATAAGTTTCAATCAACAGGTGCCGGCTGTGTTTTGTAGTAGTAGTTTATAATAATTGACTGCAAATTCTGGTGTTTATTGGCTAGTTTTCCCAATCCAGTCAATTCTCAAAGAAAAAAGTCAAGTCCTACCCAACGTCCTTCACATGGAACAGTCTGTAAAAAAAAAAATTTATTTGCATTACCAAGCATGTTGTCAGCTTATTGTATGACGAGTAATTAGTCTAAAGTTCTGAATACCCACTGAAGGTCCCAAGGGTTCATGAGGTAAACGGGTATCCGGTGTGTCTGCGACATTGTAATTTTTAACAATCTCATGAATGATTAGAAATACAGCAGTATCTCTACCACTCCCTAGTCTTGTCCAAAACTGATGTGAGAGATTGATTCTGTACTCTCTGCATTTGGCCGAAAAAAGACTTTCCTTAATCTCACCCACCGTTTTGACACTACGCAGCTCCTACGCTGAAAACAACCAGATGTTTTACACCATTTGTTCCATAGTAGCAGAGTAAGAGCATTAATTTCAACCCTGTGAAAAGCTTCTGAATCATGGTGTTTAGTCGACAGATGCCGGACGATCATGGACGAGACTGTACTCCAGCTCTGAGTACCATTAAAGGGCTCCACAGTGGTTTGTTTTAGTCGTTTCGGCCAGGCATCTTTAAACAGTTCCTAATACAGAGTGACATGGACCTAAAGCCTTTGAACACTGCTGTAGAACTACATTTTAAGGCGCTTCACCCTTTAAATGATAAAAGTAGTGAGTTATCGCTTTGTTTGTCATGCTCTTAAACCCTTGAGGGGTATTATTAAAGCGGTGAATGCCATGGAAAGAGTATTGTTAAGAGTATTTTTAAAATCTTGTAAATCCTGGTAATTTATGTCACCCTTTTCCCTGGGAATGTAACCCCCTCCCTTATGGTTTGCATTTGGGGCTGAGCAGCAATGGACGGATGCGTGTACCTGTAATAGGGACTGTTTAACACCCCCTCCTTCTCTTCATCTTTCTCTTCCCAAATCCCTCTAGTCAGGATTTACTGTGGTGACCTCCCAACTCTCTGATTCCTTTCCCGGGAGTTGAGGGCCTTCCCAGGCTCCCAAACCCTCGGAGAAATGCTTGTAGCATTTAGGAGCTATGCCCCATTTTTTTCCCATCCCAAGCACTGCGTTTAATCAGTCCAGGCCTGCGGTGATTTGGTTTTAATTCTAAGGGGTGGGCCGGATTTAACGGTGTGATTGAAGGCAGTGATAAATGGGAAGGTGGAGGGGGGCCATATGCCTGGTACAAACTCCATTACGGGTATTACTTCATTTATTAAAGTGGGACCGGGCTTGTTTGCGTGTTTCGCACAAGGTTCAACTCCAAAACCTGACCCACAAACATGCATTTCAGCATGTTATAGACCTTAATATAGAATAGATGGTTCTTAAAGGTTGTGGTGAGTGGTTGCACCGACATGAACCTCAGTGAACGACCAACATTTGTCAGTTTCCTGTCATTTCATTGAACAGTGATTTGCTACATTTGTAGATGGCCACAATTTTGTGGTCGCAACTGAAAAATAATTCAGCATCTTTTAAAATGGACTATTTTAACCAATGTTTGTGTGCTATTTTTTTACTGTCAGAGCTGTTAGCATTGCAATGTAACCGAGGCCAGCTAGTAAGTGCTGTGGAGGTAAACCTCACTTCCCTGATCTCAAGAGGTGCACTACTGACAGACGCTTGATACGTCCTTGCGTCCTTGTTAGTGTGTCCGCCTTCAATGTCGGAGACGCCGGTTTGAATCCTGCTCGGAGCCAGCAAGGGTAATAGAACTGGATGGGTTACGTTGGTGCCGTGACCCGGATGGGAATGAGTGTTAGGGAGGTGAGTGTAACGGAGGCCAGCTGTGGAGGTAAGCCTCACTCCCCTGATCTCAAGAGGCGTACTAGCGACAAACGCTAGAGGCTGCGGTATTTAGTGTCCTTGTGAGTGTGCCCACTTCCCATGCTGGAAACGCATTTTCAAATCCTGCTTGGAGCTAGTGTTGCTTTCGTCAACAAAACTTATGACTAAATATCGTGGTCAACGAACCTTTATCACATGACGGAGACGAGACGAAAATGCTGGTCATGTGATGATGAAGATTATTAAATGTACAATGCAATATCGTTGACGCATAAAAACGAGACTAAATGTGGTTTACAAAATAAAAACTATGCTAAAATGTCTCTTAATTTTCGTTGACCAAAACAAGACGAAACAATGTTATAACGTTATTTCGTCTTGTTTAGTCGCGTTATTATTATTATTTTGCAGTATTTCTGTTTCCTGTCTCGCTTCAGGGGCTGCATCAGGTCGCACTGCGCAGACACAGGCGACATCACTTCCTCAAGCCCCACTCGCGGCATTATTTAGAGCAGTGTTTCCCAACCCGGGGTCTGTCGAGAGCAGGGGTGCCATGTAAAAAATATTTTTAAATTGCTAAAATGTTCAAAAAAAGCAGCTATTATATAATACCCTTTTCTAATGTCGCCAATAATTAGAGATACACCGAAATTTCGGCTGCCGAAAATTAGTTCACCGCTCAGGATTAACTTTCACGTGGTGTGAAGCTCTGTGTATTATCCCGCTCTGTGTGTATTATCCACTCATATACGGGGGGGGGGGTTTTTCCCAAATGCTCATCGAACGCCAAAGTCCACATCAAAATCAAGCTGACAGGCAACATCGATGTAGTACAGTATTGTTTCTTTCTGCAATAGCCCTACTGTGCTGTAACATGTGTGGTATATGGGCAACTCTGGTAGTGCTGCCCTCTCATTCATTGATCTGCTTACCGTTATGCTCATGTGTCCTCTGATTATAATAGCTTTCTAGGATTAAACATTTTTTGGATAATTGGTAAAAAAAAAAAAAATGTTAAATATCTTAACCTTACTGTTAGACCTACCTGAAAAACTAAAAAGCAATTTATTTCATTTTCTATTCAGTTCAAAGTTTTAAATCAAGCTATCTCTTGCTACTGCAACAAAATTACCCAACTGTATAATCAAAAATACACGGAGTGAGCAAAACTTTGTTTAATTACCATTATAACTAGCTATCTCACAATGTTTACATATTAATAAAATCCTACATTAAAATCTGTCATATAAATAGTTTTTTTTTCATTAGAAATTAGCCTACTGATTTGCCACCATTGATGGACACATTTTTTTTTTATATTAAAAATATCTGTATGACATTAAATTCTGCAGTTCTTCCCTGTTGTACCGAATATATATACTTTTCAAATTATCATATCGAAGTTAGAAATTCAAATTTGTGACAAAATTAATTTTGTAGGGTGCCAGAAGTTTGTTAATTTCCAAAGGGTGCCGTGACTAAAGAAAGTTTGTGAAACACTGATTTAGAAGATGAAAACTAAACAAATTTAAGTCTGACACAGAGAAAGGGACTGATGGCCGGCCAGCCATTTAAATTTAAATTGATGTGTGTGTACTTCTAACATGTTTGGTTGGTAAAATAAATGTTGTAAATTCAAATAAGAGCATCTTCCGTGTCTGGAATGGATGTATTCTTGAGTCTATAAGGTAACAATAATATAACAAGATAACCTTGTTTGAAATGGGTTTGGCTAAAAGAACATTTTCGTCTATACTACTAGGTACTTATACTATATTGACTGGGTTAAATAGAATTGCATTTCTAAAACTAGACTAAAATACATTTTCATTGACTTAAACTAGACTAAAATGCTTCAGGTTTTCTTTGACTAAAACTAGACTAAATGTCATCATTTTTTGTCGACTAAAACTAGACTAAAATGCTCAGACTTTTAGTTGACTAAAACTTGACTAGACTAAAAAGAGTATGAATGTGACTAAAACTAAAATGACAGCATCACACAAAGACTAAAATTAAAACAGGCCGCCAAAAACAACACTACTTGGAGCAAGGGGAGTAGAATCAGGGGGTTTATATTGGTGCCATGACCCGGATGAGAGTGAGTGTTAGGGAGGTGAGTGTAACGGAGGCCAGCTGGTAAGTGCTGTGCAGGTAAGCCTCACCCTTCTGATCTCAAGAGGCGCACTAGCAACAGACACTAGAGGCTGCAGTCTTTAGAATGCTTGCTAGCGCACTTGCCTCCAATGCTGGAAACGCTGGTTCAATCCAGCTCAGAGCGAGTGTGGTCAAGTAGAACCGGAGGGGGTTACAGCAACATGCTAAGGCCAATTGCAAATGCATCTCTTGTGTGTTATTTGTGTAGCACAGAGTTACTACCTATATAAAACACTCCAGATATTTAATTTCAGTATTTATTTAATGAAGCTGTTAGCATAGCAACATGCTAACGTTAAACTCTATTAAAGTTAGTTGTAAATTGAGTCTCCTGTGCGCAACTTACAAAAAAACAATCCAAATTGGTCTCTTATGACGTTACGTGTCCATTTCAATGCTGGGTAGCAAGGCAGCTCCAATAGGTTTTGGAACAGAGCTCGAGTGTGTCCTCCCATTGGGCAAATCTGAACCTGTGTGTTCAGCGTACATGCTTAGCAGAAGTGGATGAGGCATCTCTGTCTGTGTTTTATGGAGTGTAATTGTGCGCTGGGAGGCACTGCCCTCTATTTCTCCTCTTAATGGCTGTTTGTGTGTTGTTTTAGTGGCAGATTTACGTGTAGGACGGGCAGTGAGGGGCTGGTTGATTTACAGCTGTGGCTTTGGCCTCACTGGTTATGTGTGTGTGTGTGTGAGCTGTCCCTGTGTGTGTGTTCCAGGTGATTGTGCAGTCTGGCCGCCAGCCCAGCGTGTTGCAGAAACTCTGTCAGCTGCCGTTTCAGTATTTCAGCCACCCGCGACTCATCAAAGTGCTCTTCCCCTCGCTCATCTGTGCCTGCTACAATAACCTGCAGAACAAGGTCATCCTGCAACAGGAAATGAGCTGTGTGCTGCTGGCCACCTTCATACAGGTAAATCGCTCGGCCTTCACTCCATCACTACCGTGCAATTCAGACTTTGTTTCATGAACATGTCCACAAACTGGGTTGCTCCCTTTAAAAGCGATATGCAACTGCAAAACTAGAAGTCGTTGGAAACACATGTACCAAATAAATCTCGTAACGCATGGGATTGAAACTGTGCTTTATTTGAAACTGTTCAGTGATATGAACTTTTATCAACTCTATCCAAAACTCAAAAAATTAAATAGAAATTCAGTACTTTCATAATGTTATCTTAAGTGTAATTTCTGCGCCACTAGCGTTGCCAAACTGACTAGCAAAAATAGTGAACATTTTTCAAACAGCCTTCCCTCAATACTTCTATCTTCCTCTGGTCAGACAAACAGATATTCCCTCCCCCAAAATGTGTGTTGGATGAACCAATAGCGTTAATCACATTTCACATTCACATTTCATGGGAATCAATATACAGCTTTTGGTTGTATGTAGGTATTTATCTGGGATTAGAATACTTTTTTGGCATCACTAAATGGAGTAAATAATCAAATGTGTTAATTTTTGTTTTACAAACATGTCTCTGAATTACATATTCCAGCTATAAAGGGGTGATCACACTGACAACTGGAAGTCGTTGGAAACACATTTACCAAATCTCAGGAACACATGTGAATGAAACACTGCTTTTTTCGCAAAATATTCTTTATTCTTCATTCGTTTTAGCAATGTTCCGATTTTTCTCTTAAATTCAATTCGCAGCTCGCTATTGTGAATGCCCCTTAACAGATTTACTCAAGCAACCTGTGCAAAAATGTTTGCAATAAATTAAACAATAAAATTCAATGTATGTTAGAAAATTTAAAAGAGAATTGTATCCAGGCTATCATTTAGCATATTTTAGAACATTTACAAATTGTTATAGTAAATGAACTGGAATCGAATCACCCCAAATCATACCCAAATTTTAGATTTCATGATGCATTGCATCTTTTAGTAAAACATTAACAAGTTACATTGTAAATTTCTTCTTTTCATTAAAAGTGTGTTATTGGTCTACTCCCTGGGAATCGAACCTATGACCTCTGGGTTGCTAGCGCCCCACCAGCCTCACTAAAAGAAGCAGCTTCCTTTGCTCAGATGGATGGTTTCCTCTGTTTGAGTGGATCTACCTGCCACTACTTGAGCCTCCTGTAAACACCCTCTCCCTTCATCTTGTTCCTGGCAGCGCTCTCCACACCACAGCACCGCTGCCATTACTTACACCGAGATTAGCTCCAACTCCAACAAGGACAGGGAATCGTCAACTTGTTCAAACAATGGAAAGACGCTGACAAAGTCACTTATTGACACTGACGACAAAAGCTTCATCCACTTCATCCAAAACTCAAAAAGAGTTAAAATAAAAAAAGAGATTTAGCTATTTAATCTGAAGTGTAATTCCTGCACCACTAACATAACCAAACTGAATGTTTAAAGGGGTCATATGATGCGATTAAAATTTTTCCTTTCTCTTTTTTTTTTTTTGGGGAAAAGTGTTACAAGCTCTTTGTGCATAAAGAAGATCTTTAAAGTTGCAAAGCTAAATCCTCAAATCCAAAGAGATATTCTTTATAAAAGTTAAGGGTCACCCGCCTACCTACAACGGCTCATTCTAACACGCCCCCACTTGTCTACGTCACGATGTGGGAAGATTTGCATAACGCAGTCCAAAAGAGGACGATATCCGCTTCGTCATGCCTGGAGCTGATCCGTGCTGGTCGCTGAGGAAATACAAAAACTTTGCGCTGAGGATCGCCGGATCGGCTTTCACCGTGAAACGAAGCGAGTCCAGTCCGGGGTCATCATGTGGTTGCCGCAAGCCCGCTGGTTGCTCCTTCGTCGAATCCGCCGGCCGAGCCGTTCTCTCGCCTCTGCTCACACAGCGTCACACACGGGACACGACTAGAAATCAGTGGTTAAGTTGTATTTACAACACTGTTCCAGAACGATTTAACCCAAATGTCCAGATGTGTGCAGCACATTTTATAGAGGACTGTTTCCTGATCCTGTGAGAGTAGCCTACAGCCGGCTGTTCTGACTCACACTGTATCTTTTTTTTTTTTAAATATATAACGATTTTCCACTGATGATTCAAATGAGAGTTTTGAGCATTGTATGAGTAGCGCTTGTTGTTTGGCATTTCTCCGATCACAAATGCAGACATGGTTTTAATGTTACGCGGCGCGATGCAATGCAACGCGTAAAAAGACCGTATAAATCATTATAATCAGTAATTATTTCCCCACTGGATCCAACAAATGCCTCGTTTATAATGGGTTTTAATGTTTGTCTCATCGCTCCGGCCGGACACGGCTTCACATTTCCGTCACACGCTTGAGGTATTCGGCCAATCACAACGCACTGGATAGCTGGCCAATCACAGAACACCTTGCTTTTCAGAATGACGAGCTTTGTAAAAATCGACACGTTTCAGAAATGCGGGACATAGAGATACAACATATCGGGCCCATATTCTGATCCGAATAATGTGTTTTTTTTAACCTTAAAACCGCATAAACACATTTCATTACAAAAATACACAAAATAATGTTATTTTTAGCAACTCATATGACCCCTTTAATAAATTCAAATGGTTTACTTATAGTTGGTGTTCATATTTGGATAGGATAGAAGGACAAACTTTGCCAAGTGGAATAAAGTGGAATTTGCCTTTGTGTAATCTAGGACTGTGCCACCAACGAGAACCAATCGGACAGCAAAGCTTCACATCTAGGTAAGGTCTATATAAGGTCTATAGACTATTTGCTAAAATGCATGCATGCATTTTAAATGTAATTTGGTACAAATTTCTAACCCTTATGTTTCTTTTGCCTGAAAATGCTAGTTAATGCATTGGACTGAAACTTACTAACTGGAATTTTTTTTTTTTTTTTTTAAGGTTTCTTTCCTACCTTATTGGTATTTCTGATCAAAAATTACTGGCTTACCAAAAACAGCTTTTTGCTATAGTATTACCAAATACTGGATGGAAATCTTATCGACTTGTTTCCTTTCAGTTATCTCAGGTTTTGTATTTATTTTTAAAACTGATTTATTGTAGGCTTCATTGATATGAGCTTTTTCAATTCAGTTTTTACATGAACGTTATCCACAAATAATGCTTGAGGTGCATAAGCTCAGATCAGTGAGGCCTGCGATCAATCAGTTCCAAAAACAAATACAAAACCTGTGGTAATTAGAAGTAAACAAGTTGACAAAAACTTTGAATCCAAGATTTGGTGATAATATAGCATAATGAGAAACTTACAAGCAGTTTTTAATAAGGCCGGTCATTTTTGACCAGGAACACCACATTAGGTTAAAGGATTTTCAGCGCAGCACAAGGGTTAAATATACATATGGGATTCAATATTTACAACTGACAAATGGATCCAGAAATCCACATATTCCATTCTAAAGTGCGTTAGTTAAAAATAAATGTCTTTATTGCTCACAAAAGAATCCTTCTCTAGCATTGATTTAATGCTTTACTTCCTGTGTCAGTTCTAAAGCTCTGATCTTTCCCCATCAGAGAAGGGCTGGGCTCCTCTGGACTACTGCGAGCTTTCCAACCGCTTCCCCAGAGACCAGTGGGACTCCGCACTTCAGTTCTTCCTCAAGAAGCAGGAGGAGTGAACTGCAGTCATTTACAAGAGCACATTACACACATTGATGATGAGCTGAAATGTACACTCTACAATGCAAAGCTGTGCCGGAGGGGTTTAGGGTACGAATGATGCCGGTAATCAGACCATCATCCCAACCCGTCAATCAGTAGTGAGGCATTCCTAGTAGTTATCCAGTAACTGTATGTTAACACATATATATTAGCACACACTGACTTCTCGCACATGTATTTATAAGCAATAGAATGTTTAGGGATTTAATTTACAGGATTTTTACCTTAAATACATTGTTGGACGCATTCATAGTGATCTGCAAATCTCTTTCTAAGCTTTCTAAGGTTAGTTTAATTGTTAGGTTTGAGTGTGACTGTAATTGTGTTGTTTTGTACATAAAAAGATATTGGGGAATGATGCAGAATAAACAGAAGCACTCGTTTAATTAAGGGAGAATGAGTTACCTCATCCGTTGGTTTTCTTGTTCCAGTTTGTTTCTATGCATAAAGTGGAAGATTTCTTCCTGTAGCTGACATGCTATGATTTTTAATCATTTTTGTTGTGATTTTTTGCTTGTTTTAAACTGTAATTTATACACCGTGAAGATGTATTCTACACATTTTTTTTACTTTAACGCATTGAAGCACTTAAGTTTAATTTAAGACATGGACGTGTTTAAAAAAATATTTAAAACTGCACAGTCTTTGAGTTCTTTCATTGTAGCTTGGTTTGAAATATTGTCTACCAGAAGATGTTTTGGATATTTGAATATATACGCAGTCGAGAGCTATAGGGTCTCTTAATTTTCAAGTCTGGGACAGCTAATGAAATTGCTTCTATTTTGAGTTTTTCTAATTTAATACAAATGTTTTAACTTGCAAACATAACCATTTGAGCACAAATTTAACTTGAAAGAACAAAAATAATTACAGAATGTCTTCGTATTTGCTTTTTCATTAAAAATGCTTTTTAACGAAAGTAGCACTTGAGCGGCATAAAGTTTGTCAAACCTCATCATGATGTTGTCCCGCACGATTTGAGATGATCCAAAGGACATCTGACCATCTGTACAAAGAGTTCACATCGGTTTATAATATTAGTGACCAGAAATAGTACAGAATCTGAAATATTTCTTGTAGTTTTTTTAAACCGTGAAGTGTTTTAAAATTCCTACAGCTTTGTTTATTTCCAGTTTTAAATCAGATTTTGTATCTCAGATTTTAATGTGGTCTCAGACGTTTGGATCCCTCTATAAATTCTGCAACTTGACTCTAAAATATAGCTATAATCACACCCTTATTCACTATTCCCATGCATAATTGTGATGTTTAAGCATTCTGGAGGTTATTTAAAAAAATATATATATACACTTTTATTATAGCTATAAACATCTCTATATATTTAAAAAAAAAAAAAAGCAACATGGATTGTTTTAGTTTAGACTTTTATTGGCTAACTTGCTCATTTATTCGCAGGGAAACACAGTGGAGCTGGAACCTGCCATGTTGGTTACACGGCATTGTAAAAGGGTCTTCACTGGCCCTGGGGCACCACAAACAGCCCGCTGTTCTTCCGCTCAAACCTTCTCTCTCTCATACACTTTTTCTTCTCACACTCCGTCTATGTACACCGCTTGTCTCTTTTCTGTACCTGTGTGAGTCACAGCAGCTCCACTCCGCCGCCGAGGCTCTGGGTCAGACCCACCTCAGTTACACAAGACCATCACTTCTGCTCCAAATGTGGACAAAAAAATATTCAATTACGGTCATTTGGATTGTCCGAGACTTTTTAATACATTGCTTTTAGATTCAGTCTTGCAAAATGGATGTGTTTTATGTGAGATCTTTGGACTTTGAAATTGTAGCGGGTGTGTATGTGACAGCTCGAATGGGAGCCGTTTTTGTAGACCGTTCCGTTATTTGCGTTTTCAGAGCATCGGAGCTCTTGAGGTTCTGGTGGTTTTGTCAGACTGAAGTGAACTCGAACAGAAGAACGCTGTGGCCCTTTCCGTCCCGGCAGCTAATGAATCATGAGCGTTCATGTGTTTAGGAACTGGCTTTGTTTGCTAAATCTGTTGTCTGAATGTCTTTTTCTACATTTAATTAAGAAATGCGGCTGTGAACGTGTAAAAAAGAAAGGTTTTTATGGTGACATTCAGAATGTTTTATAGGTGTACAAAACGACTTTAAGAAATGACCGCACCATACTAAGAAACATTAACTGTATCTGTAGGAAAATTAGTATTTAAAAAAAGTGATGTAATGGCAAATTTCTGACAGTTATTTAGGTACATTACGGGTTTGATTAATGGCAAAGCGCTTCGGGATTTTATTTAGTTCAAGTTTATTAGGCTAGTTTAAATGTTTGTTTCACTAAACAGATTGGTGTGAAAAATTAATTTGTGTTCAAGAATGGCGAGAGTTATTTTGCAGCATTTTATGCAGCCTAAGTTATACTTGATATTGTTCCTTTTTTCTTATTTAAATGCCTTTGTATTTTTTCCAGTTTCCCCCCAGTTGATTTTCATATACCTTGTCAATTTTACGAGCTTTTTATATATATAATAGGCCAACCAAATTGACATTTTAGGCAAATAAATATTTTTTTTTTTACAACAGGCAAAACTAAAATATGATTGAAGAAAAGCCCTGAATGTGTTTGACTTTTCTTGCCTCTTGTCAGCATCCAAAATATTTGGATGTAGATTATTTCGTTATATTTCAACACTGTAAAAAATGCTGGGTTGTTTCAACCCAATTTTGGATCAAATATGGACTAACCCAACTTTTGAGTTAAAAAATTGAATGTAAAAATTTAACCCAAAAGTTGGGTTAGTCCATATTTGACCCAAAGTTGGGTTGAAACAACCCAGCATTTTTTAGAGTGAAGGTTTGAGGTTGTCTATTGTGATATCTTTCAAAATTAATGGCAAGGAATAATTTAAACATTTGAACTAACACACAACATTTCCATAAAGGGACATGTAGGCTATTCGATGTTTAGCTTTAAAAGTCAAATAATTGTTTTAGGTTGGTTTTTAGATTTATAAACCAAAGGTTAGCTAAATACTTTGATTTTCAAATTAAAATGACAGACGAGGACAGAGTTGTAATTTGCAAAAATGTCAAGATTTGTTTTATGCAAACATGAACTTGGCTTAAGTGTGCCTTTATTTAATTAGACCTAAATTATTAAATTAGTGGCGGAATTTGAAACAAGATGTGGCTCTTGACCTCTGGCCATGACATCTGAATCGTTGTTTCTCCCTGAAGCATCTATCCATGAGCGCTGATGTCGACAAACCGTCTTCATTCACAATCTGAATCTATTTAAGCGGTCTTCATTTCAGTCGATTTAATCGGGATCAGATCTGAAGACAGTTTAGCAATGAAAAATCATCTAAGATTGGTCATTTGACAGGGATTTAAACGCTTTACATTTTTTTAAGAATTATATGATTTTTGCAATGAAGACTTTAGCTTTTGAAACGTGGCTTGATACAATTTAGGCAACATTTAATTTTTCAAGCTAAATGCCGTTAAATTCGCTTTTTCTGAAGGAAATACCAGTAACCTGCTTACAAGACCGCAAAAGACGTGTTAAGGTTTTAAGCAGGTACAATAGCTTAAGGCTTTAGTTATGTGTAGATGTGTGTGTTGTCTGCCTTAGCAAACAGATTAAGGACTTTCACACAAAATGCGCTCCGGCGTCTGACTGCCTCCGTCTGTCTGAAAAGGTGGCTAATCGTTTAATAAAAATACAATAACCTATCTTATATTTACGTATTTAATCGCTGTGAAATTTTGCTGTTAGATTTTGAATGGAGAACATTGTAACAACACCTCAGTGCAAGATTTCAGATTTTCCTAAAGACCGCGTGAAATCGCGTAACTATCGCTGTTTTCGGGTTTACACATTTTCTGTTGAAAGAGGGAGCTAGAGAGGAACATGTTCAAGGGCTTGTTTTGGAAAGCCGGATTTATAGCTTCGACGAAATTCCCATTCTTTCAGAATATGTAACGTGAAGAACTTAATTCTCCACTATTATTCTAGTTAGGCTATGTATTGTGTATAGGCCTACATTTATGGACATAATGACATAGACTACTATAGGCTACACGTCCAAATTTAACCACACATTTAATCTTTCTTGGTATCTATATAACACTTAGTTAAAAAGAGAGGGCATTAAGGTTGTCACTGTTAATAGCATACTGCTTTGTGCATGATATATAGAAACGTATGCATATCTGAATGATTTCATAGATGCTAGTCGTTTTCAGTCATTGATGGAGGGAGGGGCGTTGTCATTTTCGAGAGCGTTTGATTGGACAAGAATCAGTAGTGCAGAATGAGTCATCAATAATGTTGTTCTGTTTTGCTGGAAGCTGTAGACTACGCATTAAATCCACATATTTGCTAGAAGTGTTTGTTGTTTAATCATCTTTAAAATACATGGACTAAAACCCACAAATATCCCTTTGTGATTTTCCAGGCTTTAAGAGTCAAACATTTATTTAAAACAAAAACTAAAAGCAAAAAATCGTTTGAATGCCTGAATTAATTGCGGAAAAATAACTGAAGCAACAGAAATTAATAGGCTATAGAGCTGTTTTACAACTGCTTATCCTTAGTTTGGTTATCTGACAAACTGGGATTATCTTGCCACAATGGCCCGCAGTGATTTTGGTCTGATCTTCTGCTGTCCAGCGGCTATCTTCTGACTCGCATTGAAAATAAACCCTGGACATGCAAGGGTGCGTTTGCCGAAAGCGAGTCCCGTTAAGAGAAAGCTGGCTTCGGGTTTGTTGTGCTTCCATTCAGTGGATCATTTGCAGGTGATGCCGAGCGCAGATAAGCGGCCGCCGATCCCTGCGTCCTCCGTCTAGACTCACAGCTTTACGAGCAACACGAGATTGATCACTGCTACGGGAGGGGTTCAATTACTCATTCAGTATCCGCTCGGCACGATTTTTAGATAGATAGATGTATATTCATTCGTAGCCTCCGTTAAGAGTTGAATGTGACAGTTCAGGGTTCTGTGATCGAGTTATGACCTCAATGTGTCAAAGCATCTTTATTAGTGATTGGGCAGCAGTTTGTTATAAACAAGCCTATCACTTTTACGAACGACATCTAACCTTTTGGTGCTCAGTCTTAGAGGTTCCATAACCGAGCTTTGGAAGAACAGAATTAGAAGCGTATTCCCCAAAACAAAGAACAAATTCTGCATAACGCGGTTCTTTATATTTAGTATATTCCGTCTCTACTTCTATAATCTAAAAAAGCAAATGTGTAATTTAACCCAGCTATTGTTTTAAAAAAAAGTAGCACGTCTGCATAACTGGATGAAAAAGCACAATCCAATTTCCAAATTCTTTTCAGAATAAATTCAGAAATCACGACACTGAAATGTCATTCACTATTTAATTCTGTTCACGTTGCTCTTTTTCTTTTTACTAGATCTTTGGACGGTTATTTCCAGTCCAGTAAACAGTATACCTTTGTAACTGAAGTGTCTCTTGTTATAATATAAAAAGATAGGTTATGTAAACATGATATGGTTGTCTTTGCATGCAGGCTTCCTCAGACATAAACAGCATTTAACGTCGTTTATTTAGGCAATTTCTCAATTTTTGGTATGGACGGTTGTCCTGACAATAAATAACAATAACTTACTTTTCTAAATCGAGAAGTTTATACAATCCTTCCTCCTTTCGTTACTTTAAAATATTTTACAGCTCAGTTTTTATACATCGGAGAGATCATGCGCATTAAGACAAAAAGTTGATTTTTGTCTTCTAAGGAAAATACCACTTGCTGATAAAGCTACACAATGATGGTCTTGAATAAATACTGTTAAGACTGTTGTTTCGTAAGGTTGACAGTGATCCATAATCAAAACCAAAATAACGTGTTCATATTCCGCTGGACGTCCTCGATATACCGTCCAAATGCTTTCAAAACAGTTTTGTAACACGTCTGGAAACCCCAAAGTCGCTTGGACAGGCTCCTCCGTTTGGCAAACTGTTTAAATCCATCTCGGTTAATCCCTTTTTCCGTTTGAGGCGGTGAGGTGATGGGTTTTCATGCAGGGCGAGTGAGGGCATGCTGGGGCAGGAGTCCTCCGGTGGGCTCTCACGTCTCCACGGGACTGGGCACCATGCTGTTGGGGGTGTCGGGTAACTGCGATGACAGAGAGGTCACATCACTACCAGACGAGTTACCCAGCGAACCCGACTCGGAAAATGACACCTATATAGAAAAGGGGAAGAGTTGGGAATCAGTGGGCTGTTCGATTGCTGTCAGCATGCTGAGGCTAATATACAGCTTTGACCCGAATTTGATTTAATGTCAGAGTTTTACATACGATTTGCAACTGACATTTACAAAAGCCTGCAGAACTTTGGCATGCTGTTAAATAATGACAACATATATGCTACAGATAACAACCAGTGTGCGAATTACAAGTGTGGGCTCAAAAAATTCCATTAGAAAAGTGGTGCGATTTGTTTGCAAAGATAATAGCCTGTTTTCGTGCCCTTACAACAAAAATGTAATTTATCGTTTTAAATAGCCTACTATCGTTTTTTTCTCTTACACTGTAAAAAATAAGTGTAATTTTAACTGTAAAATTTTGTAAAAACGTTACGGAAAAAAAACTGTTAATAGGTTAACAGTAAGTCCCCGTACTATATACAGGGAAAAACTGTAAAATATCTAACCAGACATTTCATGTAATTTTACAGTAAAATGCTGTTAATTTGACAGTTTTAAGAAGTACAATGTATAATTTACAGTCAAAAACTGTAAACCGATATTCCCAGAATTCCCTGCATGACACTCCACATTTGAAAATATTTTGTTTAAATAATCAAGTTTTTTAAAAAAGTTTTTGTTATTAGTTATTTATATTTGGGCTTTATGTTACATCTTCTGTTGTTTAATGAAAGTTGAATGCATTATTTAAGTATCATGTGTGTTACCATGATGGTGTTTTGTGTTTGCATGAATGACTCTGTGCACCTTCTATATATTAGTATATACTTCTGCTTGTGGCGAAGCTACTTGTGATGAGCTTTGATTCTTCATGTGGCTTTCTCTTTTACCACCTGCTTTATTATGGTGGTTGTCAGTATGTTAAAGGTACAAAACAGATTTTAATAGCAGTGTGCATTGTTGAATTTACTGGTTTACATTCAAATTTTCTTGTTTGTAAATTACAGTTTTATACTGTAAAATCTGTAAAAATAGGCCGTAAATGTGTTTACAGTTTTCCTGTATTTTTTACAAAATTATTCTGGCAACCACAGCTGCCAAAATTATTTTGTAAAAACTACAGAATTTTTTTACAGTGTACGCTTGCGACATGTAGCTACATTTTATAATAAATAATTACACTTTATTTTGTCGATGTATCGCTCAGTATAGGCCTATACTGATAGCTAACGGAAAACGCTCTGTTGGTGCTCATACAAACTTGTAGCTAATAGGCTATAACTTTAGTAGTGAAACACTTAAAAACATTTTTAACGAATAGGCTATATTTAGTCCTGTATATTTCTTTTTTTAGGCTAGATTTTAAGCAAAATGTCGATTTGAAATAACTGGCAAACGTACAAAGCCAATATAACAAAAGTTTAAAATGTGAAAAATGTTAAAATTGTATGATTGATCATTTTGATTTAAAGAAAAAGAGTCGGCATGATAGGCCTTGTAATAACTGTTCAGGGATGGCAGTCCTCACCAGCTGTTGGAAAGCAGGCTGGTCCAGGTCACTCTGTAAGGCAAATTCGCTTAAGGCTTTCCACGGAGGCTGATAGGTTTGAACTTCTACAGGATTTCCCTGGACTGTGGTGTCATGTCTAATCGGGCTGCCTGCCACCAGAGGCGTTCCCGTGAGACCCTGAAGATTCTGCAGAAAGGTAGAGGAGACCTTAGCGACACATAGCCTAGCTATCACATTTCAATTTTCAAAGAAGCTTAACACTTTGAGCGGAATTTCATAGATATTCAAAATCTTTAAAACATCACAGCTATATGTAATAATATAGTCTGATTTGTAAATTGTATATCATTAACAACTAGCGCTTTAGTGAAGCGATAGATAGATAGAAAGACAGAGTTGAGTTTTACAACTAGGTTCTTTATTGGCTTCGAAGGTTCCATTAAGAACCTTTAACATTCATGGAACGTTAAAAGTTTTTTTTTATCGTGGAAAAAGGTTCTTTAAATTATTCAAATGTTCTTCACACTAAGAAAAAAAATAATAGATAGGCCTATTTGAAGAAGTAGGCCTATTCACTGAAAGGTTCTCCGAGGAACCCAAAATGGTTCTTCTATGGCATAAAAATATAAATATAAAAAATAAACGACGGAACGAGAACCTGCCGGATACCATATAAGAAGCCGAAAAACCTATTATGTAACATCAATAACTTTTTTTAAATCTCCAAAGTCAGCACAATGACAAGGATTAGCCTAAATTTGGGTTGATAAGGTGCTGCAAAGAACCACTGAAGAAACTTTATTTGAAGAACAGCCTACAGAGTCGACAACGAAACAAGTTTAAGTTAAACCTTAGGTTTAGAGTTGCAAAATTCCTACCGTTTTGTCGCTGTGTTGCTGTTGCTGTAGTTGTTTCATAAAAATGGACCTCTTCTTGTCTTTGCAGCGTTTGTTTTGAAACCACACTCGTATAACGCGTGGGCTCAGGCCGGTCATTTCCACGAGCTGTTCTTTCATTAGCGCGTCCGGACGCGGGTTTGCGTTATAACACGTCCGGAGAGTGTGGAGCTGCTTTTCGTTTAATACTGTCCGCACACGCGTGGTCTTCTCAGACTGCTTATGAACGTGGTTCCGGTGAGCTGGCTGTCGAACTGGCACAGGTTCTGCGAATAAAAGGCGTATAAATCACTTTTCGGCTTGAGAGGTCATTTCATTATTTAGACACACTGCAGAAGAGCACGCTTACTTGAAGGTTAAATTGTGCATACACACATCGGTCTGTAGCCAAGTGCGTGTCAGTCAAAACACCATAGGGCCTTCAATATGCTCTCAACTTTGCTGTTTGTGCAAAATGTTCAAAGATCGACATAAAATATAACATGCAACAAGTGCACCATCTTGCAAAGTAATAAGAGGGTTAAGTAGTGACACATAATCGAACAGAATACTGTTTGTATGGTTTAATGCTGTTTAAATCAGCGAGCCAGATATCAAAGCATGTTCAACATTTAGCTACTACACCGGTTATTTTAGTCAAATGATCTAAAGGCAGTTTTAGTTCGAAGATTTATGTAAATATAGACGCTAAATAACTAATAATGGTAGGCCCTATGTAACAAAAAAAAAAAATACTATATAATATATAGAAGAATTGTGTGTGTGATAGCTCTGATTTCTAACAGCCAACACTCAAAATTATGCCTATAATTAAAAGACATCTGATTTAAAAGATGGCAATATGACAGCATTTTTTTTTTAATGAAACATAGTAATGAACTAAGAAAAAACGACTGGGCCATAATTCAAATCATTATGCCAATACCGGTTTCCGATTAATTTCAGGTCATGTTAATCCAATCAAAAATATCCTCAAACAATCTCAGCCATTTACAAGTCTGCCTTCAGGGATTTTACACGAAAACAATATCATCAAACTGGCCTGCAGGCACAGAACACAAGCTACTCGGTTCAGTCTGTAACAGTTTCACTTGCTGATTAAAGACAGAAGTCTCACACTGGTCGCAATTGTATTATTTCACAACGACTAGCCTATAACAACACGACATTAACTATGTTGTTATATTTATGTATTATAATATTGTATAATGTTATTGTAATTGTAAAACATTTTTACATGTTATAATAGTCACAGTACAGCATCTGAATTATTGAGCCTAATAAATTCCGAGTTCCCGAATGACTATCTTGTGCACTGTAATTATTATTATTAGTAATAGTATTATTACTGCTACCTGGGATGTGCAGGGGCCTGTTGGGGTGAATGTTTCCGGGACTGATGGGGCTCCCGGCTGCAGCGCGCTCCAGCAGCAGCCCGTGGTCCGCCCGGCAGAGCAGCTCCTCGTCCCGCAGAGAGAACTCATCTCCCGGGAGCAAATGCCTGCTGCACACCGAGCATCTGAAACACTCCATGTGATAGACGTTATCCCGGGCCCTCATCACCAGGTCACTGCTGCAGAAACCGGTGTTACATTTGGCGCATTTGATCCCGAATAACCTGCAGTTTCCAGAAGAAACATTTGCTTATTTTAGTGCTCGTTTCCAAAATCATTCAGCCAAACCTCAGCTTGATTTTACAAGGCAGAGAAACACGGACCGTAAAGACAACGACAGGCCTAACTCTTTTCTTAAAGCATCTACACAATGCATTATAAAAGCAATATTATAATAGCCTACATGCATTAATTCTTTCATGATTATTTGTAAGCACAGTTACGCATTTATTTCTGGGCGCAAAAGAGAATACAGTCTAACACTGAGTGTTTGACTTGTTCATTGTTTTAATACATTATAGCCTTTACAAAATTATACGTTAGTGTATTAGGCTATATCTGAGGTTGCATATATTTATTAGAGCATGCAGTTGATTGCGTATGATGTGTATTAGACACAATGAACACATTATAATGCATCGCCAAGAATACCCTTACAGGCTTTACAGAAACTGTTATCAACGGAATTACATTTCTTGAAAACAAAGCTGAACAAACACGGTAGGCTACCTACTAGAAAGCAAGCATGGCAAGCCTAAATCAGACATGACTGCAAGATTAATCAAATAGGCTACTCCATGAAATATTTACATGCAATTGGAATTTTGCTGAAAAAAAAAAAATAATACAATTTCCGCTAGATATCTTAGCTTTTTTAATATATATATATATAAAGTATATTATATATTATAGTATAGACCTAATGTAACAGCTAGCTAATATAAGTGTAATCTAGCCTATATTTATACCTTCGCAGAAAGGCTTTTTATTCGTTAGTTCATGGTAAAAACGCGATTGCAGAGTTTCCCCATATCTCTCGATCTGTCTGGGTCAAGAATCTGTGAAAAAAGGGGCCTCGACGGAATTCCAAAGCTGTGAAATCACAAATATAGAGTGGCTCGTACCGTGCGTAATCTCTCTTGCAATAAGTCTTGCCGTCTCGGACGAAGCAAGTGCACGTCTCGTCCAGGTACTGACTGCATTCTGCGCACTTCAGACAGGCTGCGTGCCACTCCAGGTCCGGGGACACTCGCAGGATGTACTGATCGTGGATCTGACTTCCACAGCCGACACACATGGCGATTCCAGACTTCTCTGGATGTGGAAAGCAGGGATTAGTGTCCACCGACTGCACCCCTATTCAGTCCCGCAAAACACCGGCGTCGTGTAAATATCGCATTATAGGCTACATCAGAGCTCATGTTTCACGCATGCATCCTTGTTTTGAATGTCGATAGACCACAAAATGTCGATTCCTTCAGTTTTATTTCATTATAATAGTTCGTGTTTTTTTTGGCTGCACCAAAAACTGTTTGCAAACATGTCGTGCTTTTTTGTCTTTTCTTTTTTAGGAGAAAAATGATAAATGTTATTAATGCAATACAAGCGTTTGACAATGTTAAATGCCATTATTGTTTGCAAAACGGTGTAAAGTAGCCAGAAACGAATTTTGCATAAACGATATTCAAACTTCTTGTTCAGTGACGAAAAACGTGTCAGATAAACATCCAGCACTTACTTTTTGAATGATCCCCCATATCACCCAAGAAAGAAGGATGGGGTAGAATATCCACCATACAGGAGGGTTGAGGCGGAAGGCTCCAGATGAGGAAATGCAATGGGAAACTGCCTCGTCCCGAGCTGACTAACAACTTCTGGCCGAGGAGCCTGAGGAGAGCAGCACTCAGACACGGGCCCTGACGTCACATGCAAACCTGCACGCACGCGCGCTCGCGGAGGCCGGCCTCGCGAGACGCTCTGAACACCGCACACCGAGGAGCTGGAGATTAAACTCACACTTCTGCTTGTCCAAACACACCTGTGAGACAGTACGGAGGGCTACAGTCAACAGGCAAACACGGAAAGTAGTGTTTTACGTTTAGTTTTAAGAACGAGGTGTGCATTTACTGCACTGAACGTTATGAACGAACATATTAACGTTAAAGCCTTTTATTATAAAACGGAGAGTTCCGGTGCTTGATTCTGATTGGCTGAGCCGCGTTCGAAGCTGTTGTAAATTACTCTACAAACACACAGATTTGCTTACTTCTGATTCTGACACAACTGATTCTGAGGAACTACATTGTTTGGCAGAATAATACTGTTTTTTATTAATATCATTACACTTTATTTGCTCGGTTTTATTTTGTGAAACTTTACTACGTATATGGACTAACCGTTTTATAAAAGCAATAAGCCCCGTGAAGCCGTGGTTTACAGTGAATTTATAACAGCTGTTAGCTGTTATAAATTCACTGTAAACCCGGCTTCTTGGGGCTTATTGCTTTATGGTACAGTAGGCTACATAACTGTCTCTGCGGGGTTTAAACTGCATGTGATTAAAGTAGCCTGTGGCCTTAACATCATCCAAATAACTATTTTATACGCAGGCATAAGTGACGATACACACACACACCAAATACAACACACACACACACATCACACACACCAAATACACACAAACACACACACATTACACATACAACACATACACACACACAAAATACACACACATACACACACACACACCATACCCACACACACACACACAACAACACATACACACACACACCCACATACACACACACACAAATACACCACACACACAACATCATACACCCACAACACCAAATACACCACCACACACACCCACACAAATACACACACACACACATTACACACAACACAAAATCCACCACACCACACCTAACACACACACACACACAACACAAATACACACACACCCACACATACACACCACACACAAATACACACACACACACCTACACAACCACACATACACCCCACACCAACAATACACACACATACAACATACACCACACCACACACATACACCCACCCAAATACCACACACCCCACACACACAATACACACACAAACACACACAAAAGACACACACACATACACACACCACACACATACACACCCACACACACACACTACAAACACACACCACCACAAATACACACACCCAGCCCCCATACACACACACACACACACACAAATCACACCACACACACACACACATATACATACACATACACACACACACACAAATACACACACACACACACACAACAAATACCACACACGCATACACACACACACACATACACACACACACACACCACTACACACACACACACACATACACACAAACACAAACACACACACACAAATACACACACACCATCACACAAATAACACACACAACAACACACCCACACACACACACACACACTAAAAAACACACAACACACACACACTAAAAAACACACACACACACACACACAAACAACACACACACACATACAAACACACATACACACACACCAAATCACACACACACACACACACAAATACACACAAACACACACACACCCAACACAACACACACACAATACCCACACACACACACACACACACACACATAAACATGCACACACACACACACACACCAAATACACACACACACACACACACAACACACACCCATACACATATATACACACACACACATACACCACACACACACATATATACACACACACAAACACACACACAAAAAAAAAAAACACACACACACACACACCACACACACACACACACATACACAACACACACACACCACACCACACACACACACAAATACCCCCAAAAAAAAAAAAAAACACAAACCACCCCCCACAACACACACACACACAACACCAAATACACCACACACACACACACAACACATCACACCAAACAACACACACACACACACACACCAAAAACACACACACACACACACACCACACACACACACCACACAAACACACACACACAAACACAAAACACACACACACAAACACACACCCACCAACACACAAACACACACACACACACACACCAAACCCACACACACACACATAAACACACACTAGTCAACATTTATAAAGGGATCCAAACCTTTCATCAAGTTTACATTTCCATTTCCATTTAGTCATTTAGCAGATGCTTTTATCCAAAGCGACTTATAAATGAGGACAATAGAAGCAATCAAAATCAACAAAAGAGCAACAATATATAAGTGCAAATGACAAGTCTCGGTTAGCCTAACGCAGTACACGTAGCAAGGTGTATATTATAAAGGTGTATATTATAAGGTGCTATCGTGTGTGTATAATCTACACAGTGTAATATAACATATATATATGCACACACACACACACACACAGAGAAACACACACACACACACACAAGAAAAAAAAACAAGTAGATAGATAGAAAAAAATAGAAAGCTAGTGTTTTTTGTGGTGGTCCTAAAACATAAAACCAAAATGCGTTCTTGTCTTAGGACAAGTTTGATGAACTTTTTTGATCAACTTCAGTAGTGTTGACTACTGTATATATATATATATATTAATAGGCCTATTCTCTAAAATGAGCACTTTCTCAAAACAAAGGAACACTTAGGCTATGTTTGGTCTTCGTGGCTTCTCCCTACAGGTGAGTTTATATGAGTTTAAGCCCATGTGTTCTAGTGAGCCCCCTACTGGACATCAAAATAACAGCACATATTGTTTAATATGTCAAATATGTAATACAGTTCATAATTAGTTACATCTTTGCCATTCCAAGCCTTTGGAGTCTAAAAAAAGGGAATAATTCAGATAGAAAATAATTGACTCAATATGTGATATTTAATAACATTGCTAAATTACAGCAGTGCATATTAGAAAAAAAAACATGGATAAAACGTGTTTCAAATGCGTTTAATCTATTGCTTCTTAATGATCAAAATGACCATAATTACCCTTCATGAAATCTGTGCATTCTTCGCCTATATTTAATCGTTTCTGCTTCTATTGAAAATGTCAGAAGTGATTCAGAGCACACATTTGCTTGCAACCGGTAATAATAACGCTACGCACCTTGAATTAAACTCTCCTTGAATAATCCCTTAAACTCAAATCTTTTTACTCTGTCCCTTTGTCGTATTTATATAGGCTAGCCTACTTCAATATAGACAAACCCTTCTTCTCCAGCATGTTTAATGTGGATTAAAGTAGGCCACGCAAGTATTTTAAAAGCGACCATAATGAATCATTTCGTTTATTGCAGGCTTGCAGCCTAAAAATGAATCGGACAATCATGCTGTTGCGAATCCACTGACCCTCTCTAAGTGACCGCGTGTCGAACCTCACCTTTGACTCTGACCTCTAACCCAGCACAGAAGTAGGATGCGTTTCATTTAGGCTGTATAAGTAACCATGATGTCTCCATGAGGGGGTCGAAAAGAGACGCATGTGAGATTGCATGTGCAGAACACAATATTAGCGTTTTAATTTGCTTTAATCGTAGTTGAAACATTTAGTCGTGTCGGCTATTTATAATGTCAATGAGTTAATAGGCCTAAAAATGGTCCGAAATAGCAAGCTATTTTTAAATAAAAAGCGTGTATAACACATTTATGATTTTAGCCTGCATCATTTTTTTTATTCTAAGGTTTTATCGAACAGCTTATCTCGAACGTTAAATGCTTATTTTAATAACTACATGCAAAAAGTCATAAATAAACAATAGCCTAATTACATCTTTCCCCTTTGTCTTCATCTTTTTTTCTTCGTTTTAATGACTTTATTTTGCACGTGAATGCAAAGCAGCATCTAAACAGTCTATCAAATCAATACATTGCATAGGCTAAAAGTAGTAAATAAAACAAACAAAAAGCACGTTAATAAAAATCATACCCCGAAAAGCACTGAAAAAAGCTCATACTCATTCCAAAACGCGTTAGGCTATTTTACTTAATACAGAAAATAAGCGGTTGGTGCTGCTGTTTCTGAGGATTAGCCACTGCCTATAATATAAAGTCATAAATAAAGTCATAAAAATGTACCCAAGGATCCAGTGGACCCTGTTATATTTACAGTGTCCGTGTAAAAGCCAGCTCTTCTTGAACTAGAAGCTCCACAGCGATTATCAGAGCGATTAAACCACGCCCACTAATTAAATATCCAACCAGTCTCCGCCCACTCTGCTATTAGACCGTTATATTAGTTAATTCGATTTCTGCTAACATTTTATTGCTTATTCGTTTTCTTAAACATATATTTTTGACTATACGCACATATCCTGAGGAACATTACCAACACATATGAGCCGTTACAAAATGACTTATACATAAGAGGGGGCGTGTCTTTTCTGATCTCGCGAGAACTCAACTCGACCTCTATCCGCTGTTACTACAGTGGTTATTGACAGTGTGCTGCTGCTGCTGCTGCAATCATGCTCAAAGCAATAAACAAGACACATCTCAGGCAGGTGGTAAGACAAATCCGTCGAAACGATGCATTAACCACTGCGCACTTTCTTTTAAAGTTGTCACTCGTTCTCTCTACCCTTTCTAGACAGAAATATACTTGAATGAATAGCTTAGCATGCTGGCTAACTCGCTCATTCAGTTCGGCAGATGTTGTGCGATATGTTACTAAACTGCTGTTCCTTTCCATAGCATCTTGCTTTATTGTGTTGTTTTTGAAATGTGATCATTAAAGCGCAATGTCAAATGTTTGGTTACCTTGCTAACCTGTTTTTAATGGTTATATAGTATGCTAGCTAGGCGTCTAAACGTTAAGAATCATATTCTCATAGCTTTTTATAGTTCTGAACAGAAATACTGACCTTTTGAACAATATTTAAATATTGAGTGAACATGGCATATTGTTCATAACACTTTTAGGCACTGGTGTATGATTAGTTAATAAACAGAGCTGGCTAACAACTATCTGTCAGGGTTATGCAATATGTAAACAGTGCATTATGAAACCTCTTCACTGTCCTTAAGTAACTGTTTGACCTGCAATGCATTTAAAAGGTGACCTACATTGTCAGACCCCAAAGTAGTATCAGCTCTCTGTTATGTGTCTGATTTCTGATGACCTCTGTGGGCTACAGAACAAGGTCTGGCTGCACTGCATTAAATAGTCTCCCTTATATCAGTTATTTGGGTGAAAGTCCCTGCCGGATATTTAAATCTTACTGTATCAGATTCGGTAGTTAACCAAACCTGTGTTTTCTTTCCAGACTGGTCTGCTTCAGAGGTTTCAGAGTACTCTGGTAGTTGCCGAGCACAATAATGAGACGCTGACCCCCATCACCCTGAACGCCATCACCGCTGCTACGAAACTCGGCAGCGATGTGTCCTGTTTGGTTGCTGGAACAAACTGTGCAAAGGTATTATCTGTTCATGCACATTGAAGTTTAAAAGAGTGATTTCAAGGGTATGATTATGGGTTTCTGGACAGGTTGCGGAGCAGTTGTCCAAAGTTCAAGGGGTGAAGAAAGTTCTGGTAGCCCAGCATGAAGCCTACAAAGGTTTATTGCCAGGTAAACCCAACTTAATTTGGTTTTGTTTATAAATGTGGAAAGTATTTGATTGTTGCACTGTTCTTTATGGAAGATTTGTAGAAGTAACTTTGCATAAAGCTTCTGACAGGTGAGGGAAGGAGGTATTGAGTGATTTAAATGAAACGCTTTCTTTCACAGAGGAGCTGACGCCTCTCATCTTGGCAACCCAGAAACAGTTCAGCTTCACACACGTCTGTGCGGGAGCGTCTGCTTTCGGAAAGGTAAACGCAAGGCTGAAAGGGTGACGTGTTGTTGTCCAGAAAAGATTTTAGATTTCTTTTATCGTATGTTATTTGAAAAGAAATCTTCTATTGTATTTTAGTTTTTGCTTGTTTTTTTGTTTTGTTATCCTGGGACACATCCGGTGTCTTTTGCACACCGTGGTGAAAACAGCAATGTGGTCACTTTTTTATTTGATTGTTCAATCTGATAAAAGTTTGTCAAACTCGATTATTCTTTTTGGCTTTATTTTCCTTTTAATTTAATGTCCAACATTTATCAAGTGTTATGACTTATATTTAGATTTTTGTATGACAAACTTTTATCACTTTTAACAAAATTGACATTTTTGCCTTGATGTTTTTTTATATGATGACAAGCTTTTATCAGATTGAGCATAATTAATCCCTTTTTTTTTCTTTGATAAATTTGACAAGCTTTTGTTTTTATTAAGAACTTTTGTACAGTTGTAAAAATGTCACTTTTTTTTTTGGCCTTGATCATTTTGATCCTGAAGTTTTATCAGATTGAACAACACATTTGTTTTTTTACTTTGATGGGTTTTGTTTCTTTGGACAAATGGAAAAATTTGACATACTTTGCCCTAATGTTTTTTTTCTTTGACATATTTGGCATATTTTAGCTTTTTTTTTTTCAATTTGATGACAAACTTTTATCCCATTGAACAAAATTGACTCATATTTTGCCTTGATCTTTTTTTTTAATTTAATGACAGACATACTTTTATCAGATCAAACTAAACTGACTTACGTTTGGCTTGATGTTTTTTTATATGATGACAAGCTTTTATCAGATTGTATGTATTTGACATGACGTTTTTGCCTTGAGCTTTTTATTTGATGACAAACATTTGTCATTGAAGAAAATGCCAGCCTTTGCCTTTATTTGATTAAAATGTTATTTTTATTCAATGATGAACTTTGTACAAATGGTAAAACCTTCTCACTTTTTGCCTTTCTGGTTTTTGACATACTTATTTGCCTTGTTGGTAGTTTTTTTTATTTGGTGGTGAATTTTTTCCAGATAACTAAATAGATTAAAACAAAAAAAAAAACTGAAATCGAACTAAAAAATATATATTAATTTTGCCTTGCTTTTTTTGCCTACTAACTTAAGATCAAAATGCAAAACAGTTTTTTTTTTTTTTTTTTTGCTTTCCTCTTTTTTTTTTTTTTTTTGCTGATAGTCTCTTTTTTTTTGTGGTCGTGTCAAATTTACATAAATTTTTCCTTGATCCTTTTTTTATTTTCCACGTGTTTGCATCAGTGATTAGTGTAGCTCTGCTTTGCCTAATGCAGGATTTTGTAGTTGTTCTCATTCAGAAGTTATTTGATTATTTCCCCAAAGCGAAAATGGATTAGAAACTCTCATACTTCCGAGCCCCTATCAGGCTTCTTACTTTTGGAATAGTGGGAGAAGTCTGTCCTCAGTAAGTGCGGCTCTATTATATGCACGGTTATTTGTCATTCCACAGCCAAACTGTCAGGCAGCAGATCTAATGGTATTTAAATTGAATTGTAATACATTAAACAGTATCTTATGTAGCCTAACCCCAGACCAAAGAGATGTATTAGTCTCAATTTCCTCACTGGCTAAACATATTTTATTTGATGGATTCTTAAGTGGTGGATTTGGTTTCATTATGTCACTATATAAAACACTTGAATTACCACTATGCAATATTTTTCACCTCCAGACATAACTTAGAGCTCTTTTTCAGACTCAACGATATTTATTCCGTCTGCGATGCAGGATGGCCAAAGTTTTCAGACATGCGGTGAAACTGGCTTTTGATCAATGCCTGCCGAAATAATACTATTTCCAAACTAATCAAATTTGACCACATCTGCAGATAAGAATGGACATGTTTCAATGGCTCGGACTTATCCAAGAGCTTCAGATACATCCATTTGTCTTTTAATAAGGTTGTGTGTGTGCGTCTTTATTTGTAGAATCTCCTTCCAAGAGTGGCTGCCAAGTTGGATGTGGCTCCCATTTCAGATATCATTGAGATCAAATCTCCAGACACCTTTGTGAGGACCATTTACGCCGGTAAACATGCGCAAGTAGCACTTCTCAATGAAACGCTTGCTTTAAACCTGTTTGCTTTCAAATAACCTTCCTAATTCGTTCCATATCCTTCTCGTTCTTCAGCGCACAGGTTGTGATTTAGGAGTCTGGCCATTGTGCACAGAGACACGTGATAACTCACGCTGACTTGAAACAAATCGTATATTTTCATTTTTAAATCTAAGGGAGACCCTGGAGCCTTTTTGTCCCACTTTGCATGCATTATTTTTCTGTTCATCGTTTCTCATCCATAAAATCTACTGCCATAAATACTTCCTAATTACTCCATCCACTTTATCTTTGGCAAGCACAAAGCACTTGTGTAAAAAAAAAAAAATTATTTACGAGATTTTATTTATTTATTTAAATGTTATTTTAAATCCGATATAAACGTTTTTCATGCGAAACATCAAATGAAAAGTGGTGGTTTGCCACTTGTGGCGATCATTTATGTCCAAGGTTTTCAACCGGGGGATCCACGAAAGGTTCTGTGCATATGATTTATAATACAGTTTCTTAAATGATCTTAAAAGTATTTGAATGGACATTTTATGATGATATGTTTTTCATTGTGCAGTGTAGTAATGTGCATTAATGACCTTAATACAAGCTATTATAAAGTGAGAATCTAAGCTCCTTTTAACAAAAAATAATCAAGCTTTTTTTATATAGAGTCCACCAGTAAATATTAAAAGTTGATCTTAAATATCTTGTTTTATTTTTTTAATTAAATAAAATTTAATGTAATTTAAATTTTAGTATATTGTATTATACTATATATTTTGCTATTATTAACAATATTTCTTGTCATTTCTAACACCTATTTTACGTTTTTTCGTTCACAGGAAATGCCCTCAGCACAGTCAAGTGCAATGAAAGCGTCAAGGTGTTCACCGTTAGAGGCACTTCCTTTGAACCTGCGGCCGTGGATGGAGGCGGCGCATCTTCAGAGGAAGGTACCGAGTCGTTTCGTTCGATAAAGTTAAACACTGCTGTTTGTTCATGTTTTGCTTTAAGGTCACGCTGACTTTGATACCACACACAAAGGTTTATAGTATTTAGTCTTGTATATAATCTTCCACTCCGCTGCGAGGTTTTGATGGGCTAGTTTGTTTAAACGTTGGCTTTAAAGGGATCGTAAAGAGCATTTCGGAACAACTCGGCCTGTTTATTTGGACGTCTCCTCACGAGATGTTGTTGCTTTTGCAGTCTCTCCGTCTGCCCCTGTTGGAGTCTCTGAGTGGCTGGAACAAACTCTAACCAAGAGTGACCGTCCAGAACTCACCAGTGCTAAAGTCGTGGTGTCTGGAGGTAAGAACCTCGCACTAGAACCACAATCATCCATTGGATATTACAGGAAAGTGTCCGAATATTAACTAATGCATGTTATAGAATGCATAGTTAACTCCCAAATGCTGAAGAAAAGTACAGTGTTTCAGCTACATTGAAATACATGCTATAATAACATAACATGACAACCTGTTCACCTACCTATTTCACTTCACTACACCATTTTTCAAGCAGAAGAGTCACTAATATCTACTTTTTAGTAAGGTACCTCCATATTTTACTGGCCTGAGCTGCTTTTAATGTTACTATACAATGATTTTATTCAGAAATAACCGAACATAAATATAGGAGCCTGAGAAAAATGCTAATTTTAAAACTTCAGATGGCATTTGGAGCCTTTTGCATTTGAACTCTCTCTCTCTCTCTTTCTCTCTCTCTCTCTCTCTATATATATATATATATATTGCACGATTAATTTCGACACCCCTATTACTACTACATTCACTGTTATAATAATTGTTATTATGATGTAAGAATTGCTTATTGTATATTGTTTTATTACTGTCTTTTTGACTACCTTTTTAGCTTTTGAGGCTGGTGTGACTAAATAAATTAAATAATTTAAAATATAGATGATATGTAGTTTGACATTTCTATGTACTTTATTGTATTTTAATATTTTATTATAAACAGAACTTTATTGATTTATAAAAGCAATGAAGCACAAACTCTCATATTTTATTGCTTAATCAAAGAAAAATAACATCAATAAATTACAATAAACTGAAACCGCTTTCCACAGGGACTACATCATCTTTGTGTTTACGTTCATTGTTTGTTTGAGCTGTAGGTCATGATGTTGGGTATTCCCTAGAAACTTCCAGCCTTTTTTTTTTGCTCAGAAAACCGATAGTAAACCGAGCCATTATTGATCCGACTGGAGTCATAACCTTGTCAGTAATTTCATATTTTATGGCCATCTGCTGTCTTTCTGTCATAACAGGGAGGGGCTTGAAGAGCGGCGAGAACTTCAAACTGCTCTACGACCTCGCTGACAAACTGAACGCAGCCGGTACGCTGTTTGTTTTGTTGACGCTTTAGTGTTAGTTTTTAATCAAGCTATATGAATTTAAAATGAAACCACCTAAATGTTCTTGTAGTCGGTGCCTCCAGAGCCGCAGTTGATGCTGGTTATGTTCCCAACGACATGCAGGTTGGACAGACTGGAAAGATTGTGGCTCCTGTAAGTACCGCCGTCAAAAACCAGTTGTCTGATATCTCGATGTGTCCTGCAGTCCATCATATGCACTAATTGCCTCTACAGAGATAAAAAAAAATAAAAATCTCTCAAAGTTATAAAACCACCAGGTTTTTAGGCTTGATAAACCATCTCCACTTTGAATACAACAACATCTAATTGTTGTTTCTGTTTGAGTCCAGAAAGATGGATCCGTGTTGCCCTTTAAAAAGGTTAATTTTCCATTATCCGCTGTGAGTGGGACCTCCCCGCTGTCATTATCCACACATTAGCGGCGCTTTGAGGCATTGTGATGTGGTTAATGGCACATTCCGGCTTCTAAATGATTTACCAGAGCCATTAGTGGAGCCGTGCACCGCATAGGTCCACCCCAAGCTCAAACCGGCCAAATCAGCCCCAAATCCAATTCTCTAAATGTTTTGACAAGCTTGTCAAGCGCAACGTGACCGTTGTGCATTAGTATTCACCCTGAACAAGTCCCGAATGAGTTCTGCTGGCGAAGAGTCCAGTGAAATGAACTCGTGGATGAGTCAATGGATGAGTGTTGTTTTGGGTCGATTGAATGTGCCTTTTGTGGTTAATCATAATCTTTTAGCCCTCAGGGTGATTTTTTGATGACTGGATGGATGTACATGATTTGGAGTTTTTTTTTGCAGAATTTTTGTGTAAAATGCACATTTAAAGATGTGTACAATGATGTTGCAAATACAACTATTTAAGTATGATGTGGAGTAGCTTTGACTGTAGTATAATCTAATATATATAACAGTTTTATTTTTATATATATATATATATAATATAATAATAATAATACTTATATATAAAATTAGTTTTCGTTGAATAAATTTGTTTTTGAAAATAAATACGTTTATTATTACTACAGAACAACTGTTCCAAACTATCTAGTTCCCTGACCAAGGTTTATTATATAAAATTGTTACTACTTCGAAATAAAATAATGTTATATAAATTGTTACTAAATAAAGTAAATGTTTCCAAGACAAAATATCTCTTTTTCATTTAGTTTAACTTCATGTACTAAAATAACTAAAGCTACAACCAAAATAAAATGAATAAAAATGATATGGACAAAACTTATTACAACTTGAATTATAATTAATGAAGAAAAACTATTTAAAAATAATAACAAAATATTTATATAAACTATTTTTTTAGTTTTTAGTTTGCTTTTGTAATATTTAGTTTAGTTTGTAATATTTAGGATGCCATTCAACTGAAGATTAAACACCATCTTTCTCAGATATAAAAATCAAACAAAGCTGTTTGGTAGGAAGGTTTCCAGGCATTCAGGCCCCTTTTGTGCCCTATTCATGTAAAGTGCCAACTTTCATAATCTCAGAGATTTTTCTGCTTCTTGTGTATTGAAACATTCAGCAAAAAATACATTAGTGCAGGAGTAGATTTGATTGAAACGAGATGTTAGACTGATATTTTTGGTTACTACTGTTTTTCAGCCTTTGTTACCTCAGCGGAAAAAGTGTTTTAGAGATGGAGATGTTAAATTTTTATGGGGAAAAAAATTAATTTAATTTGTTATGAAGTAAATGGCGAGGTGGAGGATGTCAAAGATCATATTGGCTTTTAGACGCTTGGCAACAGTTATCTGATGACTACAAGAAATCTTCAGCAAACTTTTATCCACCACCCACTACAACCTCCTCCATCCTGTAGATCTTGAGATATTTGCAGGTCTCCATCACTTCAGGCTGTCTGAAACACCAGCCCTGCCCTCCTTCCTCTCCCACTGGCTTTTAGAGCTCCGGCCAGCTGCGTGTTCGCAAATTGAAGCGGTGGCCCCCGGGAGAGAGCCGCAGCCACATTAAACTGCACTGAAATATTCATGGAGCAGTGCATTAAGCTGAGAGCCACTGATGCACCACTCCCTCGGGACAAGGGTGGAGGCGAGGGGGAGCTCCCTGCCACATCCCCCAAGTGCTCCTCTTTTGAGTAATTGCGAGGATGTTGTGGCCTGTACTCCAGGACGGGAGGTCAGCAGAGTGCTTCCGTGCCAACGCCGAGATCCTGCCCGGTTTATCTCAGATTTACAGCTTTAAACGTCCTTCGTTATTGTATCAATAGCAACCTGTGATGTTGCTAAATTGTCGCTTGTTGAGGGTTTTCAGTCACATTTCTGTCTAATATGCAAGCAGGAGTCTAGCTCATGATTTAATTTTAAGCACCAGGCTTGTTGCAGTTCATTTTAAGTGCTGCTAATTGAAACATGGCACACCATATTGTTGCCAGGGGCGTCATCCAATCAGGCTTCTGCATAACATGATTCTGAAAGCATATTAAATGAGCTTCCTGTCACAAGTAATTCATAATTGGCTACTTTTGCACGTGAAGAGAGAATAATATGTTTTAATTTGTTTGTTAGCTAAATGAGAGAAATCATTTGATTTGCTTTACGGTTTATCTGTTAATAATGTTAAATTTAAAGGGGTCATATGATGCGATTTCAAGTTTTCCTTTCTCTTTGGAGTGTTACAAACTGTGCGTGAATAGATAAGATCCCTAAAGTTGCAAAGACTAAAGTCTTAAACCCAAAGAGATATTCTTTATAAAAGTTAAGACTCGTCCACGGCCTCATAAAATGCCTCATTTAAACACGCCCCCACATGTCTATGTCACTGTGTGGGAAGATTTGCATAACGCTGCCCAAATGTTCACGCAAAGAAAGAAGGCGTAACTTTTATTCTCGCTGTAGTTTTGTTGCCGCCGCCGCCATGTCCTGTGTGAAGGCACTGTGTTTCGTTGTGAAAGCGAAACTACTTTGTTTGGCCTTCCAAAAGAGAACACGACTAGAAATCAGTGGTTAAGTTGTATTTACAGAACAGTTCAACCCAAATATTCAGATGTGTGCAGCACATTTTCATGGAGGACCGTTTCCTGATCCTGGAAGACTACAATGCCGGCTGTTCTAGTGATTGCAGTCCCGTTTCCCCTTCGCGCGCCTGCTGACCACAGTCTTTGCTGACAAATAATTCTGACTCCACAGCCGGTAAGTACGTGTTCATATTTAAAGGCTTTGCCACGAAACGCGAGTTTTGAGCAGTGTAGAGTAGCGCTTGTTGTTTGTCATTTCTCCGATCACAAATGCAGACATGGTTTTATGCATACGCAGCGCGATACGCAATGCAACGCATAAAAAGACAATATAAGTCATTATAATCCATAATTATGTCCCACTGGACGCAACAAATGCCTCGTTTATAATGGGTTTTAATGTTTATGTCTCGTCGCTCTGGCCGGACAGGGCATCACGGTATGGTAGGGGCGTAACATTTCCGTCATATGCTTGAGGTATTCAGCCAATCACAACGCACTGGATAGCTGGCCAATCACAACACACCTCGCTTTTTTCAAGACAGATGAGCTTTGTAAAAATCGATGCGTTTCAGAAAGGCGGGGCATAGAGGAGAAACAATAATGTACAGTATGTGGAAAATAATGTGTTTTTTGAACCTTAAACCGCATAAACATATTTCATTACACCAAATAAACAAAGTAGTGTTCTTTTTAGCAACATCATATGACCCCTTTAAATGTTAAGAAAGTAATATAATTTGATTTAAATGAATATAATACACAATTATTGGCCAGAATTTATATATAGATAGATCAAATAATATTACTCTATTTTAATGGGGAAAAACATGATCTACTACTGCCAGTAGTTTTCACATGCAGAGTACTGAATAGGCAGTGAAATGCAAATATGGGTTTTCATAAATGTGACATTATTTCAAAAGAGCAATAGATTGCTGATTTGTATGATATTTCCCTTTTAAAATCATTTAAATACTTTTTTGATTACTACACAGGAGCTGTACATTGCGGTTGGCATCTCTGGAGCGATCCAACATCTAGCTGGAATGAAGGATAGCAAGGTACAGTTAGTAATACATGTCAAAATACACACCCACACACTAGTACACTAAGAAGATATAATTTTTTGTGATAATATCTGCAATCAGAGGAAACCCCACCCATGACCAGTGGTGTTTCCAGAATATGCCAAGTTAACTCACTCTTAAGTGTGATGCTGTATTGGAATAGAGTGTTTTAAAAGCGATCTGGAGGAGCCTTTTACGTGCATCCATAATTCATCTGCATTTTCCATTCCACATCTCTGGAATAGAGTTTCTGGTAGCACTGCTTTATCTGTCAGAGCCCATCACAACCATCTTCCTCCATATGTTGCATATAGGAGCATCATCCTCATGTTGATGAGATGTTTACAAGAATAATGTGTTAGCATTTTTTGTTACTACTGCACTTGTTCTGGGAATTGACTTTAGGGAATTATGGAGACTGTAGTCCATCAGCGCTCGACTCATAGAGGCTTTCTATTCAGTACAGCCCACCATGCTAAATAATTTATTTAATTGTTTTACAGACCATCGTGGCCATCAACAAGGACCCAGAAGCCCCCATTTTTCAGGTGGCTGACTATGGCCTAGTGGCAGATCTGTTTAAGGTAAGATTCCTAGTTGTAGCTGTGACCTAGCAATTAGCGAGTTGTGGTGCTCATGTAGGAAATGCAGGTTTGAATTGAATCCAACTTCGATGGATAAAAAAAAAGTAGAAGATATATATAAGTATGTTTTTATATATATAATAATATATATATATATATAATATATATAATATATATATATATATTATAGTGGTGGCCAAAATTATCAACCACTAGTATTTCAACCATCTAAAAATTAATTAATGGCAAATGAATTTTTGGAAATGTAACTTATATTCGCTACGACACACTACAGCAAAAGGTAGAAATAACTGACTTAAAACCATTTTTTTAGCTGGTGAAATCCTAGTGTTCTAATATTTTGTTGTAGAATAATTATTGATCCCCTATAATCATTTAGAATAGAGTTTATATAATTGTATTATAATTGTTTTTTTATATATATATTTCTTATTGCAACATCCTCAGGACAGGGATGAGAAGCCTTTTGCCATTTGAAGCTCCAATTAAGGCTAAAGTTAACATAACAAGAAAGATACAATCTTCTTCCTCTAGAACACAGATCTCATTTGCACAAAAGATCCTCATCAGGTCATCAGAGACATTTTAATCCAGTGCCTCAGACAATCAGCAGTACCGTTCAAGTTTATTATTAATAGCGTTGTAAATGTCAAATGACCCGTATTAATTTCTTCGCCAACCCATCTAACAACCAAAACCAGAGCGACTCAAAAAAGCTGTCCCATATTTCCCTTTTAAATTTTGCAGGGAGCATTATTCCACCTAATGGAGAGTGTGCAACTTCTAAATTATTGAGTTGCTGAATTAATCAGTGGCGACTCGTGGCTCCAACCAGAAGCCTTATACACAACTTCTCCTCCTTTCGGAGCAGAAAAGTAATTGATAGTCGGCACAAGTGTGCGGGTGTAGTTTTTCACCTTTATTTTCTGTCTCCTCTCACCAGAGCTTTACACGTCCGGCTGCGCGCCATAGTTCAAGGTGGCACACGCGCTCACGGTGCCAGAGGGCTGCCACACACACACCACGTCCATCCGTTGTTGCTGTTTACCTTGTGTAATGCTAGCATTGTTTATTTGCCCTGTCGGTCATCTTTTATTCAGGCGGTGCGTGCTAGACACAGGTGTGCAGGTAAACTGTGTAAAAGTGATTGCTGACGATGGGCAGTGCTGGCGAGCAGGGGCGGCTCAGATCAGCTTACACATGATCACTCCTCAGATAACTGATTAAAATGTATGGGCTTTCTCCTCCTTCCTTAGATTGAAAAGTGAGCCGGGGACATTTTGGGGTGATGATATAGTTTTTCAGGGCGCTCTGGAATATGGGAGCACCTCGGTTTTGGATGAGAAACTCGACGTATAGGAAAAGTTTAGGATGTTCTCAAATGACAACCATTGTGCCTAGGGTGCTTAAACAGTGGAGAACAGTTTGACGGATACAAATGGGTTCTGCTTTAAGGGACCCTGTTTACACTTGGTTTTGGTCAATCGGATCACAAGTAGACGAGGGAGACACACATTCCCGTTTACAGCTGGTGTTTGTCCACTTTTGACCACTTCTCTCCTGATTTCTTTGAAGGGAGGGTCAAAGGGGCGTTATGAGATACAGTGGGGAAAAAAGTATTTAGTCAGCCACCAATTGTGCAAGTTCTCCCACTTAAAAAGATGAGAGAGGCCTGTAATTTTCATCATAGGTATACCTCAACTATGAGAGACAAAATGAAAAAAAATCCAGAAAATCACATTGTCTGATTTTTAACAAGAATTTTAATTTTCAAATTAGGTGGACAATAAGTATTTGGTCAATACAAAATTTCATCTCAATACTTTGTTTATATACCCTTTGTTGGCAATGACAGTGGTCAAACGTTTTCTGTAAGTCTTCACAAGGTTTTCACACACTGTTGCTGGTATTTTGGCCCATTCCTCCATGCAGATCTCCTCTAGAGCAGTAATGTTTTGGGGCTGTCGCTGGGCAACACGGATTTTCAACTCCCTCCAAAGATTTTCTATGGGTTTGAGATCTGGAGACTGGCTAGGCCACTCCATGACCTTGAAATGCTTCTTACGAAGCCACTCCTTCGTTGTGTTTGGGATCATTGTCATGCTGACAGACCCAGCCACGTTTCATCTTCAATGACCTTGCTGATGGAAGGAGGTTTTCACACAAAATCTCACAATACATGGCCCCATCCATCCTCCCATCAATACGGATCAGTCGTCCTGTCCCCTTTGCAGAAAAACACCCCCAAAGCATGATGTTTCCACCACCATGCTTCACAGTAGGTATGGTGTTATTTGGATGCAACTCAGCATTCTTCCTCCTCCAAACACAACAAGTTGAGTTTTTACCAAAAAGTTCGATTTTGGTTTCATCTGACCATATGACATTCTCCCAATCCTCTTTTGGATCATCCAAATGCTCTCTAGCAAATTTCAGACGGGTCTGGACATGTTCTGGCTTAAGCAGGGGGACATGTCTGGCACTGCAGGTTTTGAGTCCCTGGCGGCGCAGTGTGTTTTCTGATGGTAGCCTTTGTTACTTTGGTTCCAGCTCTCTGCAGGTCATTCACTAGTCCCCCCGTGTGGTTCTGGGATTTTGCTCACAGTTCTTGTGATCATTTTGACCCCACGGGGTGTGATCTTGCGTGGAGCCCCAGATCGAGTTAGATTATCAGTGGTCTTGTATGTCTTTTATTTTCTAATAATTGCTCCCACAGTTTATTTCTTCACACCAAGCTGCTTACCTGTTGCAGATTCAGTCTTCCCAGTCTGGTGCAGGTCTACAGTTTTGTTTCTGGTGTCCTTTTACAGCTCTTTTGTCTTGGCCATGGTGGAGTTTGTAGTGTGACTGTTTGAGGTTTTGGACAGGTGTCTTTTATACTGATAATGAGTTAAACAGATGCCATTAATACAGGTAAGGTGGAGGACAGAGGAGCCTCTTAAAGAAGTTTTTACAGGTCTGTGAGAGCCAGAAATCCTGCTTGTTTGTAGGTGACCAAATACTTATTTACCGAGGAATTTACCAATTAATTCTTTAAAAATCTTACAATGTGATTTTCTGGATTTTTTTTGTCTCTCATAGTTGAGGTATACCTTTTATGAAAATTACAGGCCTCTCTCATCTTTTCAAGTGAGAGAACTTGCACAATTGGTGGCTGACTCAATACTTTTTTGCCCCCCTGTATATTATATTATATATCTATATCTATATATATATAGATACGGGTGGGTTTTTCTTTGCCTTTCATCTAATATTGTGAAATAAGCTTGCGGCAGATATATGGGAGCAAAATGAGCAACAGAAAAGGAGCCAGAGCAGCAGTGTCGTTTCGTTTAGGTTTCTGAGAGGCCCAAAGACTACGCAAACACGGTGGCTTGGGTTCTTAGACTCAGGACTGCTAGAGAATAGTTTGCTTTTACATTTTTAATCGCCTAAAAGTTACCTAAACCTACCTTTCAGACGGCAAGCTGGCTTACATGATTCAATACATGTCCCTTCATGTTTTTCGATTCAGTCAGCAGCAGATAGAGAATGTTATTAGTGATTTTTGACCGCATTTACAACAAGTACTCCAGTCGAATGCGCTTTAGGGCCTGTTTACACCTGGTCCCTTCATGCATTATCTTTAATAGGAATGCTGTTGATCGTGTAAATGCCCTCCGAAATGCTTTCAAAACGGATTTAAATCCGATCACTCAAACTACTGGAGGTGGTCTGGGACTCATTCCAGATGAAACTGGAGTGTAAATGCATCTGGTTGATTTCTTTCCAGTGCTAATGACACGTTCTCTCCGGTTGCAGACTTTGATTTTGAAATTAGCGGAGGATGAATAAAATGCAGTGCATATCTGTTGCTTTCGTTGACGTGAACTCAAATTTAATTTGTTAAATTTGCATAAAGCGTGAGAATTGGAGATCGGGATTATATCCGTTTTGCGGAGACACATTTATGTTGCCAAGTGTGAATGAAACTGTTTTAACAAATCAGATAGCTATCCAATCAGAGAAAACACATAAAGTGACCAGGTGTAAACAGGCCCATAGACTACCTCTGGATGTGGTCAAAAGTGGACTCGCTCAAAAAGTTTCAGATCCAGTTTACACCAGTATGTAGCTTTGTCCACTTGGCATTCGATCAAAAACACATCTTAATACCAGGTGTAAACAGGGCCAGGGTGTTAAAAGAGTTGGGCCAGTTTATGTATCAATGTATCCATTTCTAGGTTGTACCCGAGTTGACCGAAGCCTTGAAAAAGTGATACTCCTCAGGAAGCTGGTACTCACCTGGAGAACTTCACTAGGATCCTGCCTTAAGAAGCTCAGAGACAACGCTCCACTGATGCTCACTTCCTGAATGTGATTTTTCTCCAGAACACTGTGTACTTACAATAGCTAATGTAAACATTAAACTACTTCTTTTAATAAAAGAATTAAGTGACACATGGCCGGAGGTTTTCTGTTTTTCAAAGTTGGGTAGCATAATTGTTGTTGCAGTCTTTGGCTAATTCAGGGTTGTCCAAGTCTGCTCCTGGATACCCACTGTCCTAATTAAACACCTGAGCCAGCTAATAAGGCTCACTAGAAACATCCACGCTGGTGTGTCAGAGCTAAATTATGCAGGATGTTGGCCCTCCAGAAGCAGGATTGGACACCCCTGCTGAATACTGACCTCGGTGGAGTAGAGCTCATTTATCCAGCAGTCGTAGATGGCTGTCTTATGGTGGTCTTTACATATTGTCTTCTATTTGTGGAAGTAACTTGCTGTTTGTTGTATTTTAACAAGGTAGCTGTCTGGCCCTGGATGTTCACTGAAGTGATCCAATAAACATACTTCTGCTTGTACTTGTGCTTTGCTTTTATTACTCATTCTCACATGACCATTATGCTGCATATTTTGGCATTCTGCATACTAGAAAACAGAACAAATAATATTGTATTAGCATACACATCCTTACTACTACAACAAACCTGACACTATAAAAATGACACGAAGTTTGAATTGACCAACTTTTAATTGCTTGACATTCTCTTCCATTATCAGTTTATAAAATCCCTTGTGGATAACACAGGATTAATTTGCCTCAGTCAGAAAGCAGATAGATCTTTTCAAAGGCTCATGCTATTGGGATGGGGGTTAAGGTTTAGGGTTATGACAACATTCTAACCATAATTTCTCATAAAAATCTTCTTAATACTGTATACCTGATATGTTCGCCTATCGTTTGCTCTCCGTGTTTTAAAAATACTTGAGTTTAGCACTTTTTTTCTCGCATAGAATTTGAATACAAACATCAGCATCAGTAATGTAAGAAAGGCAAAGGTAAGAAATTTGGCTGAATCACACAGCTTGACACATTTGAACACGGATCAAATGTAACCCTGCAGCTTTGGGGGAAAAGGACTGGACATAGTGTGTCAGTTACATTTCGTACAAATAAATCGACAAATTAAAAACTCCCTCCCACGCCACCCTGAATGAGAACATGTGATAAGTCTTCCAGCCACACTCCAATATTGGTCTACCGTCTAAAAGTGTTTTTGCTGGTTTCATACACCACTCGCCCAACAGACACACTGAAATTCCTGAAGGATCTTCCAATGATGGCTCCCAAAGTACCTCACCCTGACTCCTTGGAAGTTTGTGCAATTTTGGCAGGAGTGACACAGTTCAAATGCTCTTGCAGAGTTGGAGTGAGAGAGAGAAAGAGAAATGTGCATCTGTAAGGAGGAACGTTGCATGAGGCGGGTAGCAGACAGCATTATCCTCATGTCACTTCCTGTGCCCCTTTCTGAGAACATGAAACCTGGGAGAGAGTATCATAGTGCTGTTTGACACAGAAAGAGAAAGACAGATTGGCTGTGTCCGAAACAAGAAACTGCTGCCCAATCACTCAAAGTTTTTGGATTAAGGTACCCCTTAAGGCAGATTCCTCAAATCTGTACCTGGAGTGCTACTGCCTTGAAGAGTTTAGCTCAAACCCTGATCAAACTCAACTACTAGTCATTTTTTAGCCTTGTGGGCAGTGCGCTGACATATAGTGCCGTTGCGCTTCAGGTGTCCCGAGTTCAAGTCCCAGCTCGTGGACCTTTCCTGATCCCGTCCCCCTCTCTCTCCCAATTAGCTTCCTGTCTTAAATACTGTCCTATCCTAATAAAAAGGCAAAAACACCAAAAATAAATCTTAAAGGGGTCATATAATGCGATTTAAATTTGTCCTTTCTCTTTGGAGTGTTACAAGCTCTTGGTGCATAAAGAAGATCTGTAATTTTGCAAAGACTAAAGTCTCAAATCCAAAGAGATATTCTTTATAAAAGTTAAGAGTCGACCACACCTACCAAAAACTCGAGCGTCGTTCTAACATGCACCCACATGTCTACGTCACGATGTGGGAAGATTTGCATAACGCCGCCCAAATGTTCTCGCAAAGAAAGAAGGCGTAACTTTTATTGCTCTCTCTGCTTGTATAGTATTGTTGACATGTCGTCAGGGCCGACTCGGGTCCGTGGAGAAGAGAGCAGTCTGTGCTGCTTGCGTTGGTGAAAGCGTGAACTACTTTGTTTTGGAACCTTCCAAAAGCGAACCCCGTACTACAGAATCAGTTGGTTACGTTGTATTTACACAGCACGATTTCCAGACAGTTCAACCCCAATAATTCCTATGTGTCCGTGCATTTTATGGAGGACTGTTTCCTGATCCTGGAAGAGTAGACTACAATGCAGCTGTTCTGACTCACAGACTGGAAGTACATTTTTTATATTTAAAGAAGTTGTTCCATTGGGACGGAGTTGTGTAACGAGTTTTTTAATACAAGTTTAGAGTAGAAACATGTTGTAGTTTGGGTCATTTCTTTCTCGTTCTTCTATCAAAATTCAGACATGTGTTTATGTTGTAACGCATGCGCGATGCAATGCAACGCTGTAAAGAGAGCCCGATAAGGTCATTTAATGGTCCAAATTATGTCCCGACTGGATGCAACAAATGCCTCGTTTATAATGGGTTTTAATGTTTTTGTCTAGTTGCTCTGGCCGGACAGGGCAGCACAATATGGTAGGGGTGTAACATTTCCGTCACACGCTTGAGGTTTTCGGCCAATCACCATGCCCTGGATAGCTGGCCAATCAGAGCACACCTCATTTTTTAGAACAATGAGCTTTGTAAAATCGACGGAAACGTTTTCGAAAAAAGGGGGGTTCAATAGAGGAGAACAATAATTGTACAGACACACAGAAAATAATTATGTTTCTTCTTTTAACCTTAAACCACTAACCCTTTGTAGTTGACCCAAAATACAGCAAAAGATATTTTTTAGCAACATCACATGAACCCTTTAAAAAAAACCGGAGTTGTGCGCGTTTTAAACTCTGGAGGGCAGTGGCCCTCCAAGGCCGGATTTGAGGAACCGTGCCCTAAGGTTTTAGACAGCCTTCAAAAACCCTATATCCTCAGATCTGACCGATTTCCACCTATTTCTTTGTAAATATTTATAAATTACTTCTTTTAACTGATCCATCAGTCACTTTTCAAGTAACCACTGAACCAGTTGTTGGGATATCATAGACGGGGAAAGATATGTCCAATGTATCAACCAAATGGAGGCATTTCAGTAGTAGGGGCACACCAACTAGTTAAGCTGCTAGTAGACACGTTGGATGCACACCAACAGTACACATTTTTGATGTCTTAACCTGACTGATCTATTTCAGGTGTTGTTGTCTCTATTAAGGAGCTGATGAGTTGGTGTGTTTGATTAAGAGGAGTTAAAAAATGTCTATTGTTGTACTTTCAAGATCATGGTTGAAGAAACACTGGTGTAAATATCACAATGGCCATCTGAAATGGTTAATGGGTTGTCCAATCCAGCTCGTTTACAGCCACCATCCTGCAGAGTCTGACAGAAACTTAAGGCTGGAATACAACTTTATGACTTTTGCCTAGAACAGGGGTGGCCAACGTCAGTCCTGGAGACCTGCATTCCTGCAGAGTTTTGCTCCAATCTTGATAAAAAACACCTGCCTGTAGCTTTCTAGTAACCCTTAGACCTTGATTAGCTTCTTCAGGTGTGTTTGATTAGGGTTGGAGCTGAACTCTGCAGGATTGTGGCTCTCCAGGACCGACAATGGCCACCCCTGGCCTAGAATTTGTGACAAGGCAACTCCTATTAATCTTGCAAAAACAAGCAGGGGTAGCTAACCCTGCTTTTGGAGAGTTACCTTGGAGAGCTTTGGAGAGTTAACACACCTGAACCAACCAACCAAGATGTTCTGGATTACTTGAAAACTACGGGAAGGTGTGTTGGAGCAGATTTGGACTTGAATTCTGCAGGAAGGTGGCTCACCAGAAGCAGTGCTGGCATAGAGCCATTTACACTGCCTCTGAAACTACTTGGTTAGTCACTAGAATCGGATATGCCTTGATGTCTTCCTACCTTGGGATACTGTCAGTGAAGGCATAATTTTTCATGTTTCCGACACAGCCAGTGAGTAAGCTATATAGAGAGAGGCTGCTTCAGCTGGTGTTGGTGGTCACCGTCCTAAACGTCATGCTCTATGTGTCCGGTATATGGCTCAGTGGAGTATCTGCTGGCTCCATAAGCCTGTACTTCTCCTCCAGAGATGGCTCAGTCCCCTGCAGGTGAATTAGTGGCTTGGTCTGGAATACGCCCAGACTTTCCTGGTTTCTCTTGTTGTATATGTTCACCCTGTGCTCCAGTTCCGGACTGGCCTTCACTGACCCTGCCGGACTGGGCAATTTAAGGTTGACTGGGTCCACCCTGCCTTTTTGCGCCATGCAGGAGTCCTCAGACAGGGAATAGAGCAGCTCTTTGACCACCGCGCTGGGGACGTGGACACCCGGTTGTGTGCCGAGGGTCAAAGGGCTGCAGTACGGAGGAGGGCAGCAGCGTTGGCCGCTGTAGTCGGAGGTGGAGGCCTCCCGTACGGTAGAACTACAGTCAGTTGTGGAGCCCAGCGTGTGGCTGCTGACGCTGTGCTGCCGGGCTGTGAAGCTGCAGCTGGACCGGGACATGGTCGTGTTGGACGCTTCACTTACAGAGCTGCCCGTGCGCTCCTGGCCACTGCCTGGGCCGTCAGCACTGACGAGGGAAGGCGGCAACTGGTTGGGGTTGGTAGGAAGGTGGACATCGATGGCTGCTGTGGTTATGACACGTGCACCAGGGTCGGGCACCCCGATGTCTGTGTGTATAACAGATAGTATAACTTAGTGAATGAGTGCCATCCTAAATATTTAAGCATCAGTGCCAGTGGTCAACTGATACATTAGCCAGACCTTTTGGCATTTTGAGATCAAATGATTACCGTACTTGATTGAACAATGGCGTGTAATCTTCAGACTGCCTTGTCGATGGATTTTATGGAATATTTGAGGGAATTTCAAGCAGGGTTATTATAGATAACTAAAACTGAAACTAAATTTAAAGCAAAAAATAATCTTATATATATATCATCATAAAAACACAATAAATTATTGAACACAACAAGTTACTAAACTCTGACTAAAACGAAAATGAAAATGTTTTAATTAAAATATTAATACAAATTATAATAGTATCTTAATCATACTAAAATAACACTGATTTCACGTAAATATTGCACAAATGTTTAATTTCATTTTTTTTACATCTCATTTACCTATTTTTTTTTTTATTATATACTTGCATACTTCACTATGCAAATATATTACATATACTGTATATACCAACATTTTATGTCCCATGATCCACCTTGCCCTCTAAATATTGGCATCAGCCGATGAAAAACTTGTATCAGTCAACTAATATTTTGGATGTATGTATCCAATGCATGTAAGCAATTGTTTGCAGTGTATCTAAAGGATACATTTGGCAATAAATATGCAAATATTATAAGCATAGCTCAATCTAAATAAATAAGCAAAAAAAACTAAAGAACTTACCGCTACTTGGCTCACTGTAATACTGACTGATGTAGTTATTCATATCATCCTGAACGACACTCTCTGAAGAAAACAAAACAAATCAATGTCAATCACAACACTGCGATTTAACAACCCAAAACCAAAAAACATAGAAACATAATTTAAAAATAAATACATTTGAAATGTAAAAGGTTTTCTGATAATTTTTCTAATTTCACTGCTTTATAACAGGAGAACGTTTATGAATCACTATGTAGTGAAGTGTGCTACAGTGTAAGCAACGCATTAACGTTCTGATTTTGGCCATCCTTATCTGCTGCTTGGCCTCCTGACCCAAAAAGAGGCTGTCTGACGTGGCTGTGGCTGTAGATGCAGCGGAGGTCATCGGCTGGGTAGAAGGTCTTATGATCTGCTTGGCAGAGCGAGGAGTCGACTGCACTCTAAGTGCCATTCGCACATCTCTGGAGACGAGACCCAACTCACTGCGCCTTTTTAAATTCATTTTTACTGTTTGAAATATTCATCAAACGGAGGCTCGGGAGGAGATGGGCAGCCGACTAAAACACCAGGAAGACAATCACAGCCGAATATAAATAACACATGAGGATGAAGACGAGTACACACGTTTTTACTTCTCCCAGGGAAAGAGAGTAAAACTACATTTCTCAAAAAATAAATTGTACTTTCTACAATTTGCAATTGTAAGCATTGCTTTTGGTAAAATTGTATAGTTGGTATTGTTTAGGGTGAAGTTTTGACATGTAATATGCCACACAAAGATAATAACTAGAATACATATGTGAGCTCTGAAGTCTATCCTAATGTCTTGCACTGAGAAAAAATAATTATTTGTGCCTTGTTTTCTGGTTAAAAGCCAAACATCCTTAAAACAAGACACATTTAAGTGGGAAGCAAAATGTTTTCATAGAAAAGTTTATTTTTTTTAACCTCGTCAGCATTTTTTCTTGTTCTAAAATGTCACAAAATGTTACATTTATTTTTTAAACAAAACCGCGTTCAGCTCTGTTCTGCTGGCTTTGAATTTTACACTGTCAAAACGTAATCATTTTATGAACTAGTTATCTTTGTAACTCGTTTCCATCCAGTATTTCAGGAATCCGGTTTCTGAAACTAAGCAGACTTTGAGAGCGATGATTCAACATGATCGTGTCACGCAGTATCTCTGTGTGGTCACTCGGCTCGACGCAGTCAATTCTCAAACGAACCACAGCGGAGATAAAAGAGCCCTCGCTCTGGCTGAACTCTGACAGGTAGCGGCCTCAACTTCAAAAAGCAGCTCTATAAAAACAGATCACTCAGCAGCTCTTATATTTTCTGCGTCTTTGTCTTCGGTGCTTAAACACATCTAACTCCTGTGTTATATGTCTTTGAGGTGCCAAATATAAAATATGGCCGCTAAGATCCGAGCCCTCGGGCAACCGTCACTCTGTCTCCTCTCCTTCGCTCTTCTGTCTCCAGGGGTCGGCCTGCGCTTTGACAGCATTTCTGTCCACGTGTCATTTAGAGGAAAAAGCCACGGGCTGGCTCCTGGTGCCCACATTTCCCACAATCCTCTGGGGGATGAAGTGTGGCTTGCATGAGGACCATTGTGGGGGTTTTCAGGTTAAAGGAACAGATGTTTGTGCCATAGTTGAATACTCTTTCAGGAGGAACAAGACCCAATGCACAGAGCAGCCTGTGTGTGTAACAGCTGTACTGCTGCCAGACAGATCCCAATGTGACCTGACATGTGGGGAACATTATAGCGGTCTGTTATAATGGGATATCATACGATCTGTCCTGCTTGTACTGTCACAGTAAATACTGAAGGGATGTTGTTGTCTGTGTTCAGAGGTTGGGCTGATTTAAGGAGGAGAAGCAGGTACCTCTGAATCACTGAACTGTAGCCATTGAATTGAATATTGTGTGTGTGTATGTATGTATATATATATATATAATGTTCAGAAGTTTAGGGTTGGTAAGATTAAAAAAAAATATATATACAGTATATTTTGAATAAAGTCTGTTCACCAACGGACCATACATTATATTGTCCACGAAAGTACAGTAATAAATAGGTTTTAGGATTTCTATTAAACTATAATTTATTAAATAAGTAAAACTAAAATAATGAAATAAAAAAATGTAATGTTATTCACAATTTAAAATATATGACTGTGTGGGACTGGTTCTATTTAAAAATATCTATAATTTATAATAAGTAGGTTTCAGTAATTTCACTTTAATGGCAATGAATAGGTTCTTTTCTTTGCCATTAAAGTAAAATAACTGAACATAAACACAGGAGCCTGATACAAATGCTAATTTTAGAAGAAAATTTCAATGCCACCCTTGGAGGGTTTTTGCATTTGAACTTTCACACACACACAAACACACATACACCATATATATATATACAGGATAGCTCCTGTTCAAAAAGGTTTGGGGTTGGTCGTAAGATTTTAAAAATATATAATTTTGAATAAAGTCTCTTTCGTCACCAAGGATACATTATTTGTCCAGAAATACAGCAAAAACTTTTATATTGTAACCGTTTTTTTTTTTCTTTTTAAAAGATTATAAAAATAGTACTACAATTTAAATAACTGTGTTTCTATTCGAATTATTTTTAAATGAAGTTTTTGCTGGCAAAGCTGAATTTTCAGCATCATTAGTCTCCAGTGTCACAGGATCTTCAGAAATGACAGTTCTAGATATAACTGAATAGTCTTGTCAGCTCAAGGAAAACATTTGTATTTGTTTATAATCAATCTTTGAAAAAGTTGTGCTGATTAATTTTTGTGTGAAACAATCCACACTGTTATCACCTGATTTGTGATGAAGAAAAGAGTTCAAAAGAACTAGATAGAAATTAGAGGATTTTGTGAACAGGGTAAAATCATTACGCCTCACTTTTTGTTAATTTAATGCATCCTTGCTGAATGTAAGTATTCATTTTAACCTTCAGAATGGTGGATAGATAGATAGATCTGGGCTGGTTAGAGATAGGACCGGTCTGTGTACCTGGAGGAGGTCTGGGCTCTCTGGTGTTGGCGCGGCACTCGTTGTCAGATCCAGCGGGACCCAGGCCGTCTATTTCCTGGAAGCTGCTGCTCTGTTTGCCCCACACATGGTGGATCTGCATGGCGGCCTCACGCTCAGCGGCCAGATCCAAATCCTGCTGCGCCAGGTGAGCCCTCAACTGCCTGATCTCAAACTGCCCAAAACAAGAAGACAGACCGAGACTGATTATGACTGCATGATTCCTCTGCAGCAGTGCAATGCTGTTAATGGGAGCTGTGTATATATATATATATCATATATATAATATATCTATATATATACAGTGGGTACGGAAAGTACTCAGACCCCCTTAAATTTTTCAAATCTTTGTTATATTGCAGCCATTTGCTAAAATCATTTGGTAATTTTTTTCCTCAAATGTACACACAGCACCCCATTATTGACAGAAAAACACAGAATTGTTAAAATTTTTGCAGATTTATTAAAAAAGAAAAAAAACTGAAATATCACATGGTCATAAGTATTCAGACCCTTTGCTGTGACACTCATATATTTAACTCAGGTGCGCTCCATTTCTTCTGATCCATCCTTGAGATGGTTCTACACCTTCATTGAGTCCAGCTGTGTTTGATTATACTGATTGGCCTTGATTAGGAAAGCCCCACACCTGTCTATATAAGACCTTACAGCTCACAGTGCATGTCAGAGCAATGAGAATCATGAGGTCAAAGGAACTGCCTGATGAGCTCAGAGACATAATTGTGGCAAGGCACAGATCTGGCTAAGGTTAAAAAAAAATTTCTGCTGCATTTAAGGTTCCTAAGAGCACAGTTGCCTCCATAATCCTTAAATGGAAGATTTTTGGGACGACCAGAACCCTTCCTAGGGCGGGCCGTCCGGCCAAACTGAGCTATCGTGGGGGGTTGAGCCTTGGTGAGAGAGGTAAAGAAGTACCCAAAGATCACTGTGGCTGAGCTCAGAGATGCAGTCGGGAGATGGGAGAAAGTTGTAGGAAGTCAACCATCACTGCAGCCCTCCACCAGTCGGGGCTTTAGGGCAGAGCGGCCCGACGGAAGCCTCTCCCCAGTGCAAGACACATGAAAGCCCGCAGGAGTTGCTAAAAAACAATCGGAAAGGACTGGAATCCAAAAGGGTGGGAAAATAAGATTATATCTGGTATGATGAGAAGCAGATAGAAAATGTTTCGGCCAGTAGAAATCTAAGCGGTATGGTGGAGGGAAACCAGCATGCTCAGTCACCGTCCATACGTCCAACAGTGACAGTAGTGGTGGGTGGACAAGCATCAGGAGGTGGGGGTGTTTTCAGCGCAGGGACAGGACGACCGGATGGTTGCAGAGTAGAGGAGGAAGAAAGAGGAAGGCGGCCAAGGTTTACATGGGATATCCTGGACGAACCTTACTCCAGAGGGCGGTCAAGGACCTCAGGAGCCTGGGCCCGAAGGTTTTACCTTCCAACAAGGACCAATGCCCTAAGCACACAGCTAAAATTAACGAAGGGTGGCTTCAAACAACTCTGTGACTGTGCTTGATGATGGCCCAGCCAGAGCCCGTGAACTTCTTAAACCCAATTGAGTCATAACTCTGGAGAAGACTTTCTAATAAACATGGCCGTAGTGCTTCCAACAACGTATTACCATCCAAGCCTGCCTGGAATGGAGAGGAGATCTGCAAAGATCGGAATGGCCAGGCAGAAGAGTGATCCCCAAAATCCAGTGTTCCAGTGAGTAAACATGCGTTGCACTTTCCCAGAAAAGAATCATAGCTGTATTAGAGTCAAAAGGGGCTCTACTAAATACCTGAGCTAATTTTAGAGCTGTGGTTGATTAGGGTACGCCACATTGTCTGTTGGAGGTAAACCTTCAGCCCCAGTATGACGGGGGCATGAGGCACTCGGGACCTGCAAGGGTTTTAAGTCCAGGCAATTATCCCTGTACTGAGTGTGAGCCGCCATTATCATTTCCCGATGTGTACAACCAGTACGTCCTGTCACTGCCAGCGTGAAAAACACCCACAGCACTGATGCTGCCACCAAAATGATTCACGCTGGGGACACTGTATTGGAAGGTGAGGAGCAAGTGCTGGTGTTATCCACACATTACCGCTTAGAAGTAAGGCTAAAAAGAATCTGGTCTCATCAGACCAGAGAATCTATTTCTCACCATTCTTGGAGGCCTTCAGGTGTTTTTTTAGCAAACTCCATGCGGGCTTCATGTGTCTTGCACTGAGGAGAGGCTTGCGTAGGGACACTCTGCCATAAAGCCCCGACTGGTAAAGGGCTTCAGTGATGGTTGACTTTCTACAACTTACTCCCATCTCCCAACTGCATCTCTGGAGCTCAGCCACAGTGATCTTTAGGTTCCTGCTTTACCTCTCTCACCAAGGTTCTTCTCTCCCGATAGCTCAGTTTGGCTGGACGGTCAGCTCTAGGAAGGGTTCTGATCGTCCCAGACGTCTTCAATTTAAGGATTATGGAGGACACTGTGCTCTTAGGAACCTTAAGTGCAGAATACATTTTTTGTAACCTTGGCCAGATCTCTGCCTTGCCACAATTCTGTCTCTGAGCTCTTCAGGCAGTCCTTTGACCTCATGATTCTCATTTGCTCTGACTTGCACTGTGAGCTGTAAGGTCTTATATTTACAGGTGTGTGGCTTTCCTAATCAAGCCAATCAGTATAATCAACACAGCTGGACACTCAAATGAAGTGTAGAACCATCTCAAGGATGATCAAAAGAAATGAACAGCACCTGAGTTAAATACATGAGTATCACAGCAAAGGGTCTGAATACTTAGAACCACGTGATATTTCAGTTTTTCTTTAATAAATCTCCAAAAATGTCAACAATTCTGTGTTTTACTGTCAATATGGGGTGCTGTGTGTACACTAATGAGGAAAAAAAAATAACTTAAAGGATTTTAGCAAATGGCTGCAATATAACAAAGAGTGAAAAAGTTAAAGGGGTCTGAATACTTTCCGTAACCACTGTTATAGTTATATAGTAAGTACTATATATACCGAAATTAATAGTAGTATAAGATCTGAATACATATTAAACACAGTAAATTACGTATTGAATAGATTGGTGCATTCTTGTAGTAATTAATGTAGTAGCTGTCATTATAAGCTGGTACATATACAGTAGGCCCGGTTTCATAGACAGGGCTTAGCCTAAACCAGGATTAGGCCATAGTTCAATTAGGACATTTAAGTAATTTTTATAAACATGCCTTAGAAAAAAGCATTACTGCTGTGCATCTTAAGACAAAACAAAGGCACTGACATGTTTTAAGATCAGTCAGTGCAAGTTTCTTTCAGTTGAAACAGCTCAGATTTACATTTTAGTCTAGGACTAGGCTTAAGCCTTGTCTGTGAAACCGGGGGATAATGTAAAAGTAAAATATGTTTAGTCAAGAAACTCCACTAAATTGAAAGTCTTAATTAACAGATTTTATTCATATTACAAAATAATAATATGATTAAATCAGCTTGATTTCAATGTAAACAAGGAGATCTAACCTTGTATTCAAAGGCAAAATTTAGCTTATTTGATTAGTGATCTACAAATAGTGTAGAATCTTTTATTTCTAATGTCTTATTTTGTTGTTTTTGTTTAAATTAGATTACAAACTCCAGATTAATTTAATTGTTTATTTGTTACCTTGCTATCTAAATTTTAGGAGTATCCATTTTGGAAAACCCCACAATCTAAGAAGATTATAGCTCTTAAATTATAAAGTATAATTATAGCTATTATTCTAAGTATAATTTTGATTAAAGTTATAGCCATTTAATTTATCAAACATATTGATTACTGGCAGTATTACAAATCATTATCTATAATTTATATCATAAACACACTGAAATGGATCTCCTTGCAACATTGTAACTCTAACCAATATGCTTTATTTGTTGAATCAATGTCCACACACTCGACATAATCAATGAGCTCTACTGTTCTCAGGGCCGCTGCGCTGATATCGACAGCTCTCAGATCAGCTCCCAACAAGACATTTCTATCAGTCTTATCTGTCTTCTTCCCGAAGGAGAAGAACAACAGAAACACATCGAGGGTGAATTGTGTATTTCAGTGGTGTGCATTGATCCCTGTCTGTGTTATCTGTCTGCTGGGCCCAGGACAGTCTGGATGGGTCACGTGACTGTTTTATGTAATACGCTGGGTTGGATTGCAGCTTGAAACGTGAGTTTGCATCATCCGCCGAGACCCGATCAGAAATGAAGCATGAGCTTGGTGCGTGTTTAAAACATATGCGGGGACATGATTGCAACAGTGATGAGGGGGGGGGGTTGGCGGGGGGGGGGGGGGGGGGGGGGTAATTGTGCTGTTGAGACACAATTCACACACAGCAGAATCTGAGCATACGAGTGGCATAACATTCTGAACAGACAAAAAAAATAGATGGTTTAAAATCACTTTTTAAGGTGACTCTAAAGTGGTAAAATTGTAATAACATGTTAATAACTGATACAATCTGATCAATAAAAAACAAATAAATAAACATTTATAGGTGATTACAGGTGCTGTGTTACTGAGCAGATGAATTGAAGTCAAATTTGATTGTGTGTCAGAGTGCTGCCCTCTGGCTGGAGAAATACACAGTGCAACATGATGATGGAATTATGGAAAAACCTTTGGAGAGGGGACAAAATAATAAATATGTTATAACAGAATAGTTCACCCAAAAATTAAAATTGGCTGAACATTTATCCTCAGGGGACCCAAGATGTAAATGAGTTGGTTTCTTCATTTGAACAGATTTGGTAATATTTAGCATTACTTCACTTGCTCACCAGTGGATCCTCTGCAGTGAATGGGTGCCGTCAGAATGAGAGTCCAAACAGCTGATAAAAACCTCACAATAATCCACACAACTCCAGGTAACATGCCAGCTTCACCAAGACGACCGTTATTGTTTGAAGTGAAAAGCTGCATGTTTGTAAGAAGCAAAATCAGCTGTTTTCATTAAAATAGTTCTAATTCGAACCACAGCAAATCAGTCAAACAATGAGTCCTTAATCAACAACATCGCATCCTCCAGTGAAAATGTCCATCTCCTATTGTCTTCTCACATCAGAATCCACAACATATTTGTTTAGAACTGTTTTTGCTTGTAAATGATGCTTGATCTGTGCATATTTCTCTCCTGATTCAGACAAGATCAACTTTTTCACTGGAGAAACAATATTATGGATAGAGGACTTGTTTGTAATTAAAAATGTCTTGATGGATTTGTTTGTTGCAAACACACACCTTTTCACTTCACAAGACGTTAACTGATGGACTGGAGTGGTGTGGATTACTTGTGATGTTTTTATCAGCTGTTTGGACTCTCATTCTGACGGCACCCATTCACTGCAGAGCAAAGCCGATCCTCCCTATACGCAAGCTGCGTAGTGCCCCCGAAACACCAGGGGGCCCCCTTGCTCTCAAAGATGATTTAATTTTAGTTTTGTCTTTGAATTTGGTCAGCGGTTATGAAAACATGAATGATCATTTCTTTTAATGCGGTGCGCTGTCGCCCTTTCTATGTAAAAATCAGTCAAATCATGTAACGTGAATGTCGTACAGTCTCTTGCTCGAGACTAAAAAAAATTAGTCGAAAGCATACCGAGCCACGGAAGAGACACTGTTATTCAAGCGCTCTCTGCCAGTGCTTGATGAAGGAATGAACTCATCTACATCTTGGATGACCTGAGGGTGAATACATTTTTATTTTTGGGTGAACTATTCCTTTAAAGCACAACTTACACTCGTGAGTTATTACAAAGCTACTGTCAAGGTGAGTGCCACTGGCACGAGATATGTACTTCTTGTTTTATTTTGGTGATGTAAATGTGAGAGAGGAGTGCAGGGCTAGTTCATCACTCACGGCCTGTTCCTGACAGATCTGTGTGAGTCTCTCCAGCTGTTCCTCCCTCACAGCTTTGGTCTTCTCATACTGCTGGATCTCCAGCTCCATCTCCACCTTCACCTGCAGCACGTACGCTACAGAAGAGAAACAAAACAGCAGAGTAAAGGACAATGTTTTCTTTTTGGTTGATCCTCTCAAATACTCGCATCCTTTTTGAGCAAAGTTTGGGGTTGGCAAGTTTTTGTTTTGAAAAGAAATCTCTGATGCTCAACAAAGCAGCATTTAAAATAGAACTTAAATGAACTGTTTTCTATTTGAATATATTTTAAAATGTATTTTATTCCTGTGATCAAAGCTGAATTTTCAGCATCATTACTCCAGTCTTCAGAAACCATTCTAATATGCTGATTTGATGCTCAAGAAATGTATTATTATTATTAGTGTTGAAAACAGTTGTGCTGCTTCATATTTTTCTAGAAACCATGACACATTTTTTTGATGAAGAGAAAAATTTTAAAAGATTTTTTGTCCTTTGGAAATAGGAATTTTTTTCAGTCTTATTTTTTTCTTTTATCTGTCTTTAATTTCACAATTTAAATTGTCATTGCTAAATAAACGTGTTAAGGTTTTTTCTTTCAAAATAAATGAATAGGCTAGCTTTTAATCAGTCATTTCTTTTGTGCAAAGTAACTCTGAATACCACAGATATTACAAATATCAAAAAGTATCACCCGTACCTTGTATTCTGGGAAGTAACTCAGAGTACAATCCAAATACAATGGTAAATTAATTTTCATTTTCATTTTCAATACCATGGTACCGTATAACATTCTGATAGACTCATTCCATGATACCTCACAATCTTCTAAAAAAAAAAAATTTTAAATAATTTTTTTTTTAAATTACCCATAAAATGAGACAGTTTTTAATCTGGTTGTATCATATGTTGAATTCAAATAAAACAATAAAATATTCTATTTAGAGTATTTATGTATAAATACCTGAATACATAATCAAAAACATAATATTTAAATTCAAATAATATTATCCAATTATTTGAACAGACTGCATTTATTTGAAAAGACCACACAGAATACATTTAAATAAAAATACTGTAAAACAGCTGATCAAATGATAACAGGTTTAACACACAATGGGTAGCTTTGATAAACTGCTAATTGTTTTCTGCAAACATTCAATGCCGCCAAATGCTAACATCACCTCCATCCACGCCTAAGCGGAGAGCCAATTTTTGCCTCATATTCCATGATCTGTCATGAGCGTCGTGTGAGGTTGATTTCTCAGACTGGGCTGGGATTGTGCTGCTCTGCTCTCTGCTGTTGGCTCTTAATAAAGCCATAGCCACATGACCCCTCTTATCATCCACTCGCTCTCCATATCAATTAGACTCTTCTCACACTGGTACCATCTGCCGGCAGAACTCCCAGCATGCTTTGCTGCGTTGCAATGTGTTACTCAGTACCACAACACTCTCCGTACATTCAGTTTTTTAGGATTGTGATATATTATTTTAAATAAATATTTGTAGATCTATTTAAATGTACTTAAATAAAAAATGAGTGGGATTTAATATGCACAATCTCTCTAAAACTCAGGTAAATTTTAATGTTCAGAAGGCTGCTATTTTATAGCTCAGGAGACTTAATTGAGTTCCTAAAATTCCTTAGGAATTGAAAAAATAAAAAATCAATAAAAATGGCTAACTACTATAAAATTATATATGCAATTAAAATAAAGCACATCTCAGCAACTAACCCTCAGTAAATCTAACCATGCGCTGGTGCCTTTTCAAAAGTTCAGCATGGCATGGTGCATTTACGCCCTGCTGTGTGTACATCATGGTACAACCACAGGGTGGCGTAGAACTGGATCAGACTGGCAGTGAGACTTGAGCTCATGAATGTTAATTGGCCAGTGTGTCTGTGTCAAATATCAGCTTTTATTTCTCCTTCATTTCAGATTATATAACTGCAGCATTCTACTGCCGTATCAAACACTGTGTAAAGTGTAATGACCGTATTCAGCTGTTTCTTTTTTTTTGCCGACAGTGCACTCTCTCAAATTCAAATCTTGAGGCGTATGAACACACATGAAAACATACACAATTCTTACAGCTTGCACATAATAAACCACGAAGGAGAGGGGAAAGATACGATATATATGCAAACAGACAGGCAGAATAGACAAAAACGCAAGCACAAAGCAATATAAATGTAGATTTTAATAGAAAAGGCACAGATGGAGGCACGCAAGCACTTTAGATTCATATTAAGCATAGACAAAATAGATTTAAAATGTATGTTTAAATTATTATAATTTAAAAGTATTTTTAAATGATAAAAAAAGAACAAAACTATTAATTGCAATTAAAATGTCATTAAATAGTTCAAGCTTTAACTTAAAGTAGTTTACTACTGTACCTTTAAAATTTCTATATGTTAATGACCTCTTTTATGATTGGCTGTGCTGCATACTGATGCCATATTCATGATTATTTTTGCAACTTAGTCTAAAACAACTGTTCTTGGTATATCATGATATTGCATCAATATTTTAGATTCTTGTATCCAGAGTAATTTTAGTATTATTTATGTATCATTTACTATAGTTTTTTATTAATATTTGAAATTAGTTTTATTTTTATATTTTCTGCTTTCATTGTAATTTTAGTTTTAGTAAATCTTAACGTGCTTTTTGTCAAATTTTTCTTTGGGTGTCAAGCGTATTATTTATATTTTTTTCTTCTATTTATTTTATAGTATATAAATAAAATATTTATTTTATATTTTTATTTTATCATTTTATTAAATTTTTATATAGCTTCATTTTCATTTTCAGTTTAAATAATTCTAGTACTTTAGGAGTTAGTTTTCGAAGCAACATTTCTATTTTCATTGTATTGTACATTATTTCAGCTTTATTTTAAGAACCAAAAACTAGTTTAACAGTTTTATTTATCAATAACAACACTGCTTGCATTGATGTATTTCATTTATTATGACTTTTATATTAAACTCAGAGCTGGTTCTGTGATGCGCTATTGGATCTCAGCACTGGCAGAGCTGTTTGTTGTCATCACCAGTGTTCATGTAAGTGTGTCTGATGGCGCGGTACTCAACAGCTCAATGATGTTTAGTGAGAATGAGGGTGACCTGCCCCAGCCATCGACCATGAATACACTTGCATACAGAACCCGTGCTGAGACATTATGGACATTATGCTCCTCTCAGCGCAGACAAAAGACTCTGAATCAATTTGAATTTTAATAAGACCAACGCTGGCAGCAGCAGCGCGTGTGAGAACGTCTATCATAACTCACACTCATTGGGCCGGACAGGACAACAGCTAATACAATTAATCAGCTGAATTAGCTAATGCTTTTACATTAACACTGTCTTTAAGTGTTTAAAGGTCAAATATATTTACATTTAGTAAATACATAAATAAATAAACCAATATTATATAATATATATTATATCTACTAGTTTGTTATAATGCGTTAATGTATTTGAATGACTTTTCCTGGTAACGCAGTAATGTAATGCGTTACATTTTAAATGTATGTAATTTGATTGCAGTTACTAATGTCAATAAAATTAGGTTACTTAAGTTACAAATGCAGTGTATCATGTTTTGCGTGTCAGTATGCCCTTTAATAAATCACGGAGAATGCAAGCTAAAATGCAGATGAGTTCTACAACATTCAAATGCAATGAAAGGTTGCCTATCATATTTCAAAATGTTGCATTAAATTTTACATATTTTAGTCTGGCATTATAGTTTGGGAAAAGTTCAACAAGTGAATGTGTACAAGTTTATGTCACAATAACACTAATATAAGTAAAAATAAATGACTCATCAGAATGAGATCCTCCGCTGGATTAAGCGTCGCATCGAGGCTTATTCGAGGCTTATTCCTCACAGCGCGTCTTCTTCCAAAAACGAAAATAACATATGAACTTGATGAATCTTCACACTTTGTTTACGGAGATGATGTGGGCATTTACATGTTTGCGCATCTCAAGCCTGGTTTCGCATGGACGATCATCTTACAGCGCGCGATGTGCGTGGGTGTGACCAAATTATAGGTGAGTTTAGACGGGAAAGACTGTACCTCGCATTGGTTTCATACAAATTATTTTATCAGAGTATATATGTTTTTGACATGACTTACTTCATTTAAAAATAGACACCAAGCTTTCTTTGGATATAATTTCTCATGTCATTTTCGTTCATTTTAGTGACTCATTTCAGGAAGATATTCGTGGAGGCTGAGAATGCAGAAAGCGCACCCTATTTGGTTGTACGTCGTTTTACAAAAAGAAGTTGTGTTGGATATTGCGAGTGTACACATAGGCTCTTCAATATTAAATGAATGAAAGAACTATAGTTCCCTTTCAGTCGGTCACTCTCGACGTCACGTCGGAGGACCGACGAAATTGGGATCTCGCTTAGAGGGACCTATCTACTTCGAGTGTAAACTAAATGATCCAATGCACATTGGCATGCGATTATTATTGCATCCAGCTGCTGCTGATCGCAGCGTGAGTTTAAGTAGGCAGCAGATGCAGCACATATTCTGTTTTTTTTCGCTTCGGAGCCGAGCGATCACATCGTTCCGCTCCTGACTACTCTACGGAGAGAAGACTGAACGAGTTCAGCACGCTCTTGGAGAGCTCTTCGTGTTGGCGGACGGCGCTTCAGCGGTGGTGGTTTCCCGTGTCGAGTGGGTTGCACACATCAGGCTGCACTACCCCCTGTTTGTGTTGCAAATGATCATCTCCCCTGTGCGCCTCAGCACGCTAAAAGAGCTTTTTCCCCTAAAAGAGCAATTTTCAACTTGACGTTACGTCTTTATAAAGACGATGTGGGTCTTGCTATAGACAACGTATCACCCGGGCGTTCTGGATGCGGTCGTTACCTGGCGCTGGGTGATGGTCACGATCGCTGCCTCTCGTGCCTGGGCATGAAGCACGCTGAGGTGGCTTTCGTGGATGGCTCATGCTCCCATGGCGGGGGTATGACCATCTCGGAGTTGCGGACCGGACTCCGTTACCTGTAAGGGGGCAGAGTGCCCGTGCCACCGCCTAGATCTGGGGTTCCCTCTGGTGGCAGCCGGGGGCGTCCTTCTTCTAGCGGTGGGCGGACTGGTCTTACGGTCACGGTGAGGAATTCCCCTCCGGGGATGCCCAAGCCCGCCGGCACTTCGAAACCAGCGGAGCTCTCAAAAAGAGCAGGCTGGACCCTCCCGGGGGGTACCACCTGTTTCTTCCGAGGCTCCCCCCGACGATCAGATGTCGATTGCAGCATCGGAGGGTGAGCCAGAGCTTTCTGGAGAGGAAGATTCGGGTGCGTTGGGTCGTGCGTGTCTGGGGGGGGTGCTCCCCGGGCCGTAGCAATGCCTGGATCGATCTCCGACATAGGGTGGGTGGGCTTGTGTGCTGTTTCCGCGGGCGGGGGCGCACCGGGGGTCGGGTGTAGGGCTCGAGTGGAGACTTCCACCTTGTCCCGAGCCCTCAAGGTTGCACGATGGGTTCCCGGGGCGGTCCGCGCTGGTTCTCAGAGCCCCGCCTCGGTGCCTTTCTTCCCGAAGGTGCATAAGGAGCTCAACAGGTCATGGACGGCACCTTTTACTGCCAGAAACTGATTTGCTGGATCCTCCTCCCCCACCACCCTCGATGGTGGGGCAGCTAAGGGGTTACAAGGGTCCCCCCGGTGGAGCGGTCGGTTTGCTATGCAGTGTGGGGGGGGGTGGTTGCCTGTGGGAGGGGGGTACTCCGCCTCCACCCGGCAGGGAGAACCGTGCCTCCCCTCCCGGGTCTGTAGGTACTCGTCTGGCCAGTGATGCTTATACGGCTTGTGGAGAAGCTGCCTCCCCCCTTACACGCTACGCGTGATTGCAAGTGCACCAGGCCAATGCACTGAGGGACTTGCACGAGGGTGGTCCCGACCTGGAAGTTCAGAGAGAACTCCGCACCGCGACGGACCTTGCGCTACGAGCGACGAAGGTTACGGTGTGGTCTCTGGGTCGTGCGATGTCCAGTATGGTGGTCCAGGAGCGCCTTTTCTGGCTGTGACTGGCTGACATGCGAGAGACGGACAAGACCCGATTCTTGAACGCCCCCATGTCCCAGGCCGACCTGTCGGCGGACACGGTGGAGAACGTGCCCAGCGGTTCTCCGCTGAACAACAAGAGCAGACTAGGCCATCAGGTACAATAAAAACAACTCGTGTGCAGCTGCTGCAAGAGCAGAGCTCCTGCGGCCTCCAGCAAAGCTGTGCCTTGGAGCCGGTCGCAGGGCAGCCGCCCCACCCGTCCATTCCCCTGCCAAACCTGGTGGCAAGCGAGAGAGAAAGAGGCCCGGGGACGGGCGACCCAGATGTGGAGGAACGTGCTCTTCAGGAGATGGTAAGCACACCACTCCCTCCCCCGGAGGAGGGCCGGGCGGAGAATCTTTTTCCACCAATGACCTCGGTCGGTGGTACCCAAATTCTCGACAAAGAGCAATTCCTCTATTTTTTTGGGTCACCAGAGGGGACGGGGGGTTGCGTACGATCTAGTACGTATCACACTCACCCTCCTCTCTCGGCAGTGAGCAGCAGTGGGCGGATCGGGAGGACGATCCAACGGACTACCCACGCACCCTCTGTTCAAACGCAGGTCAGTGTTGCACACACTCAGACCCCTTCCTTCTGTTTTTACTTTTTTTTTTGTCTTTTTTCTATTTAGGGAAGCCCGAGTGGTCCAGTTCCCTGCTTTTCTTTTTTCACGGCTTGTCTTTTTCTTTCTTCTTCTGTGTGTGTTTCTCTTGAGTTGGGTGTTGTCTTGGTTGGTGTGGTGTTTTTACTGGGTTGCTTTGGTGTTTGGTGTTTGGGGGCTCCCATGGTTGGTGGTTTGTTATTTTTTTTCATTAAAAAAAAAAGTGGGCCATTTGCGCGGTGTCTGGGAGCCTGGCTTGTGCTACCCAGCCCGTCTCGATGGTTCCGTCGAACCGTCAGGCTCGGCTATGCGATTCCGTCGCCCGGCGTCCCCCCAAGTTTCAGGGTCTTCCACTTTTACTTCAGTGAACAGCATGCCCTGTCTTGCTTGCGGAGATCGCAGTCCTACTGGCGAAGGATGTGATAGAGCCGGCCCCTCCAGCCGATATGAGGTCGGGGTTTTACAGCCCTTACTTTATTGTACCCAAGAAAGGTGGTGGGTTGAGACCTATTTTGGACCTGCGCGTCGTGAACCGGGCCCTTCACCGGCTCCCGTTCAAGATGCTCACGCAGAAATGCACTTTCAGGTGTATCCGTCCCCAAGACTGGTTCGCAGCGATCGACCTGAAGGACACGTACTTTCATTGTTCGATCCTTCCACGCCACAGGCCATTCCTGCGGTTTGCGTTTCGCGGGTCGGGCATATCAGTACAAGGTCCTGCCCTCTGGGCTGTCCCTGTTGCCCTGTGTCTTTATGAAAGTTACGGAGGCAACCCTTGTTCCCACGAGAGAGCAGGGCATTCGCATCCTCAACTACCTCGACGATTGGCTCATACTCGCTCTGTCTCAGGATCAGTTGTGCGAACACAGGGAATTGGTGCTCCGGCACCTCAGCCAGTTGGGTTTTCGGGTCAACTGGGAAAAGAGCAACTCTCCCCGACGCAGAGGATCTCTTTTCTCGTAATGGAGTTGGACTCGGTCGAACAGACAGCACGCCTCACGCAGGAACGTGCTCAGTCGGTGTTGAACTGCTTGAATACATTTAAGAGCAGGATGGCGGTCCCACTGAATTTGTTTCAGAGGCTCCTGGGGCATATGTCGGCCACGGCGGCAGTCACGCCACTGGGCCTACTCCATATGAGACCGCTGCAGCACTGGCTTCATGGCCGAGTCCCGAGGTGGGCGTGCAACGCGGCACCTTCCGGGTCCAAGTGACACCGGCCTGCCGCCAAACCTTCACGCCGTGGTCAGACCTTGCGTTCCTCCGGGCAGGAGTTCCCCTGGAGCAGGTCTCCAGGCATTCTGTGGTTTGCACGGATGCCTCAACCACCGGCTGGGGGGCCACGTACAACGGGCTTGCAGTGTCGGGTTTGGACGGGGCCCCAACTGCACTGGCACATCAACTGCCTCGAGTTGCTGGATGTGCACCTTGCCCTGAGCCGTCTCAAAGGGCGCTTACGATGCAAGCATGTACTGGTCCGCACGGACAACACAGCAACCATTGCGTACATCAACCGACAAGGGTTTTCGTTCGCTCTCGTCGCTTATCGTCTTGGGTCTTGTTTGTTGGTGGTTGTTGTTGTTGTTCGCTTGTTGTTTATTGGTCTCGCACCTCCTCCTCTGGAGTCGAAGCATCTGAGTGCTTTCGTCTGTTCACCTTCCGGGGCTGCTCACCGGCAGCCAACGACTGTCCCGAGCGTGCGCCCGGTAGAATGGCGACTCTCCCAGACGTCCAGCTGGTTTTGGGGACGTTTCGAGCCGCTCACTAGAACCGTTTTGCCTGCTCAGAAACCTCCCTGCCATTGTTCTTTGCCCTACCGACGAACCCTGGGCATGGATGCACTTGCACACAGCTGGCCTCGGGCTCTTCGCTAGTATGCGTTTCCCCCAGTGAGCCTTTTGGCACAGTTGCTGTGCAAGGTCAGGGTGGATGAGGAGCAGGTCCTGCTGGTGGCGCCTTATTGGCCTACCCGGACCTGGTTCCCGTAACTAATGCTCCTCGCAACAGCCCCTCCCTGGCCGATTCCTCTGAGAAGGGATTTCTACTGACTCAGAGATGGGGCACCCTTTGGCACCCGCGTCCAGACATCTGAAAACTTCATGTCTGGTCCCTGGACGGGACGTGGAGGTTCTAGGTGGCCTACCCCAAGAGGTAGTTTACACCATCACTTCAGCGAGAGCACCGCCTACGAGACACGCCTACCCTTGAAGTGGAACCTGTTCATTGAGTAGTGTTCTTCTCGCCGAGAAGACCCCCAAATATGCCCGATCAGAGTCGTGCTGTCCTTCTTGCAGCAGGGGCTGGAGCGAAGGTTGTCTCCCTCCACCCTCAAAGTCTATGTCTCTGCAATCGTTGCTAACCACGACCCCGTAGAAGGGAGTTCGTTGGGGAAGCATGACTTGGTCGTTAGATTCCTTAGGGGTGCGAGAAGGTTAAATCCTCCACGGCCCCCTCTATACCCTCTTGGGACCTGAGTCTGGTGCTCACCGCACTACAGCAGGCCCCGTTTGAGCCCTTACAGGCAGTGGAGCTGAAGTTCCTAAGAAAAAAACTCAATGGAGACTTTGCTCCTGCTGGCATTGGCCCCTATCAAGAGGGTAGGGGACCTGCACACATTTTCGGTCAATGATTTGGTCTCTACTGTTCGTTTTTCGGTGTTTGGGTGGGTGTTTGTGGTTGCCGGCTGATTCCCAGGTAACCTTGAGGCCCCGGCCCGGCTACGTGCCCATGGTTCCCGCTACTCCCTTCAGGGATCTGGTGGTGAACCTCCAAGCGCTGCCCTTGTAGGAGGCAGACCCAGCCCTAGCTTGCTCTGTCCCGTCCGAGCCTTAAGTGCTACGTTGACCGGACGCAAAGCTTCAAGACCTCAGACCAGCTCTTTGTCTGCCACGGAGGCCGGCATAAGGGGAATGCCGTCTCAAAGCAGAGGATGGCCCATTGGATAGTGGATGCCATCACCCTGGCTATCAGGCACAGGGTGTGCCCTGCCCTCTCAGGTTGCGAGCTCACTCAACTAGCGGTGTTGCATCCTCCTGGGCGCTGGCTCGTGGCGCCTCGCTGACAGATATCTGTAGGGCTGCGGGCTGGGCGACCCCTAACACATTCGCTAGATTCTATAGCCTTCGTGTGGAGCCGGTATCCTCCTGTGTTCTCACCTCAAACGTGTAGAAGCACTGAGAGGCCCCGGTTTCGGGTCGGCTTGCAAAAACCACTCCATAGAGTCCATATAGTAGACCCTGTTGATTTCCTCCGTCCCCTCGGCAGCCAGACCTGGCGCCAGGCCTTCTCTCGTTGAATCCTCGAGAACCGGTAGGAGGCTGGGTTCCTTATGTAAGACCTAAGTGGATCTCATATGTTTAAAGTCCACGGTATAGCCTCAGAGCACGTGTTTCCCCGGCAGACTTCTGCCATTCCAAGAGGGTTCAATCACCTCCATTCTTCCATATGCACCTAAGGGATTTTCATATGTGTATTGCTTCCGAAACTTCCTTCGGGAAGGTTCGAGCTTCCGTACCGCCCCTGTTCCAAGTAGAACGGGTAAGTTTTCCCAGCGTTATCCAGTCTTACTCATTGGGTAGTACCATTGCAGCAGTAGCTGGTCCTCTTATGAAGAAGCCCTGGCCTACGCCAAAAAATAGGGGCCCAGGTGGCTTCCAGGACACTGGAAGGTGCAGTATCTGTGGCCTCTTTGTAGCTCCCAATTCGTCGGTCATCCACGTGACGTCGAGAGTGACCGACTGAAAGGGAACGTCTCGGTTACGTATGTAACCCTCGTTCCCTGAAGGAGGGAACGGAGACGTCACGTCCCGTCGCCACAGCTCCTGTACCACCGCTGAGCGGCCGGGTCACCGGCTCGGCTCCTCAGCGAAAACCTTGAATATCGCTGCACCTGCTGCCTACTTATACTCACGCTGTGATCAGCAGCAGCTGGATGCAATAATCGCATGCCAATGTGCATTGGTTTGTTTAGTTTACACTCGAAGTAGATTGTCCCTCTAAGCGAGATCCCAATTTCGTCGGTCGTCCGCCGGTGACGTCTCCGTTCCTCCTTCAGGGAACGAGGGTTACATACGTAACCGAGACGTTTCACTTTGTAGTGTATTTTTTAGGTTTAATAACTTGAAAAGTAAAGTAAACTTGAAAGTAACTTCAAAGTAAAGTAATTATAATTAGTAATCTGATTACTTTTTAAATGCAATAATCAGTAATGTAATCAAATTACAATTTTAAATAAGTAATTAGTAATTTGTAGTGGATTACTTTTTTTGAGACTTACCCAACATGTATTGTATGTATATACAGTATATATATATATATATCATTTTTTTAAAGACAGTGTCAGAAAGATTGAGCGGGAGAGCGTGTGAATGGTGTGTTACCGTCAATGATTCTCTTGACTCTCCAGATGCGGAGGGTGATGATGAGGCTGATGGCGTCCCAGGGGCTGCTGGGGCCGTTAGCCACCGTGGAGGCCACCATTGGGGCCAGAGAGAGTACAATCACAGCACCGTCAAATACCTAATTAAAAAACAACAACAACAACAAACTATCATATGCCTTTCAGCTTGTAACATGTAAAAGTGTATTTAATANTTTTTTTTACTTTAAACCGGATAAACAACATTTCATTACACCAAATACACAACATATGTTCTTTTTAGCAACATCAACGTCATTGAATCTTAACCTTTAAAGAAACCGATATGCTACAGTTAGGGAGGATGAGAAAACTCAACTCAAGTGGCCACTCACCTAATTATGCAGAACTTTACAGGCTTATAAATATGTTGAATTTAAAAAAAAAAAACAAAACGGGGAAAATGGAGTTATTATAAAAAAAAAATTCCCTCCCACTTCAAAAACAGTGTAATGAAGGTGCCAAATTTTAGCCAAAATCTTTTTTTTTTTTTTTTGGAACCGAGGCTGTAAACATTTTTTGCCTGTACGTTGGGCATTTTAAAAACAAACTGGGGCCATTCGCTTGGGATTAGTCTGTGCTCTCATTTTAGAAGGCTTGCGCCATCCGGAGGTTCCCATTCCCCTGAGTAAGGCTGCATACGTCATCGAGGCTGTCTCATTTCAGAAAAGCAAGTAGGACACTCCGAATGCGACCTTTGAATGCGACCTTCTTTCACAGGAATTCGGAGGATGCATGAGGTGTATCCTTCGCTGCTACAGATAACCCACAATTCTTTGCGTCGCCGTGAACAACCGTTGTTAATTTGAAAAATGCCGGCGCCGGCAGATGTAACAATAAATAAAAGCGCAGATGTGGTGTTTACAACTTAACTTAATTCACCTCGGTAATAACGGATAAACTTTGTTTTTAATATCCTCCTCCTTTTTTTCTCTAATAGATGCCTGCTGTAGGTACGCTGTAGCTCCTCAAACATTGAACAAAATAAAACAAGTAAAAGCATTTTTTTTTTCAAATTACTTTCCAAATTTAGAAATAATTTTCCTTCATTTAATGAGAGCGCAACGATGCTCTAATGTGTTGGCATAGCAACGTGATACTTCCGGTTTCCTTTTCCGCCTGTCCTACGAAGGCCGTCTCGTTTAATTCTAGGTTGAGGACACTTCGTATATGCATCCTACAGAGGATGCGACCTCCAGAGTATTCGACCTCCGGAGGGTGCAGCCTTCTAAATAGAGCACTTTGACTCCCTTTTGAATTGTTACAGTTTAATTCCCTTCCTTGTGTGGCTATCAGGAGAGAGGGGGATGTTGCCAAACAAAACTTTGGCATCAAATACCTAAATGACAGCTTAATGATTTTTTTTATATTTTTTGTATATTTATTTAAAGACCGCATGTACCCTTTTTTTGTCACTGGTGTTACCTTACTTCTTTGGCAATTTTAAAGGCTTTTATGAAATATTATTTCTTGATTTTCTTTCATGTAGCCAGAGCTACAGAAAAAGAACAATATTGCAACAAATAAGGAGATTATATTTTATTTATTTTAATCAGGTTTGTTAAAAGTGTGACTGAATTATGTTAGTTCATTTGCACAACCATGTTTGTGCAATTCACGAGTTCATGCTTACCATTAATTATCTCTGAAAGAGTCAGTGGCGTAACTTTTGCTTTGAAAAGTGGTGGGGACACAGCGCAACTTGTTTTGATAGTTTTTTATTTAATAACCTAATTTACATGGGGACTGGGTTTAGAGTTGAACAAACTAAATTTTTGCTTTTCAAAAATACACTGATGTACCAGGGGCGGCGCCAGAGAATTTAGAACGCAGGTGCTGAAGGGGTGCTAGATCATTGACAGGGGGAGCTGGGCAATTCAGGACTCCAGACTACCAACACCCATTCTTCCCACTGCCTTGCTCTCTTGCGATTAACTTCTCCATTTTGGTTGCACAGGACACGTTTTTTTTTTTTTGCCTTACAACATCTGGTAATCAATGCCCGCTGATAACTTTATATCGTAGTTTATAGTTATATGGAAACAAAAGTTGTTAACATTCAACCCGTTCTTTATCATCAGTAGTATTTTTGATTTGAATTTTGTGAATGGGAGTTACTCTTTTGAATTTTATAAAGCCGGAGCATTCGGATGCAGAAATATCACTTTCGATTTACACAGATAAACTTGTCAGAGTTTTACATGAATATAATTATTCTGTATTAGCTTACATCTATAGAAACCTTCTTTCACGTTTTTAATACAAAAAAAAAAGCTTGACAATTTTATTATTTTATAATTAACAATCCACAACAAACAATAAAACCGAATATCACAATGACCAACAGCTTACAAACGTATTAACAAAACAATAAATGCGGCATGGCTAGGCCTACCCCTGTATTAGGCTATAATGACTAATAATTACAGAACGTATAGCACACTGAGGAATCAAAAAAAAAATCAATAAGGTATGGATCCCATTTTCTGCCACTGAATAATAAAAAAAAAAGGTAATTGCAACTTTTTATCTCACAATTCTGACTTTTTTTTCGCAATTGCGAGTTTATACTCTCAATTAGACTTTTTAACTCAGAAATTTTCAACTCAAAAAACCTGTCTCTGGAAATTTATTAAGGAAACAAAAAAACCATGCGGTCTTTTACAACTTGACTAGCAGTGAAAACCAATCAATAAAATAGCGACGAGATACCATATATATGCTGAGCGTACCTTCTGCAATGTATAGTAAATGGCATAACCAAAACAGTTATTATAAGATTTTCCATATGAACTAATAAATAATATAGGAAAACCCACTCGATTTTGAATATTCGTTCATTTTTAGGTCGTATAAAAGGGTTCATTTCTCACTTAAGGCCACTTCCATCTTGGACGATGGCGATTCAGCGTCTCCAAACCTCATCTCTGCCGCCCGACACTCGACTCGAAAGCACTAGTTTAGTAATAAATAATTAAAATGTCTTCTTTTCCCCCGACACGTTCATAATCACTTTGCCGGTGCTTTGAAGCAATTGCTTTATGCGCGAGCTTGAGCGCCTAATACGTCTGCCTATAGCCTATATTGAAGTATGGCGCTTATAAATTAATATTTAATAATTAATATATTATTACATTACTCCATTTATATACCCGTGCACTAGTTGACTAGAAACAAGTCGACTTAGTAGAACAGGCAGGCTATCTCTTAGCACAAGGAGTCTCCCTTTTTTAAAATAAAATGCCTACATAGCCTAATGCATTAGCTAAAAGTGGACAGCTGCAAATCACTTCGTTTATTGCCTGCACCTAGTTATCACAGCGTAAGGAGTCAATGGTTTTTTTTATCACCCTGATGATTCTGTGATCTTGTTTCCCCTTTAAGATCATAGCCTAACCTTCCGCATTTTTTTCAATTATTTCAAAAGTGGTAGTACACATATCGACCTGGCAAGAAGGGGTGGGGACTGTCCCCACCGTCCCACCCGCAAATACGCCTATGGCTGAAGATGGTAATGCATATTTGGCGTGCTGTCCGGTGAAGGGCTCCGAGCTCGGGAATGGCCCGAACCTAGTGTATAAGTGTAGTATGAACTCGAAAATGAGGAGATGGGGCAGAGGAGGGATGCTGATAACCGTCAATGGATAGAGGTAAGTCAGCTGTATTTATATCATGGTGTTGATTAACTTGAGTGCGCTCCACCTGTGTTAATTAGGCTAAGTATCTGACGCGCTCCTCCTGAACCTTGTTAATAAAACATAATTTCATGAGTTCACACTTACATATAATAAACAGAGTAGGTTATGCATATTTGGCGTGCTGTCCGAGGAAGGGGTCCGAGCTCGGGAATGGCCCGAACCTAGAGTACCCCCCAAAAAGCAATTGAGCAAAGGACAGCCGCCAGACTGAAGAACCACCCCAAAATGAGCACTGAGAACTGGCGGGGGCTGATGTTTTGAGAAGTCACCTGGTTGGTGAGCCGGAAGAGCCTACGTACTCTGGGGTGAGCAATTTATGCGTTGGAAGGGTAGGCCCTACTGGCTGTTGGTATTGGACTGTGTGGTTTGGGGCGCCCGTTCGGGAGGGCTCGAGCCGATGCTCAACGGTAGCTCACATCGTTGGAACGGGTGAGCCCTACCGGCCGATGGGGGAGGATCAGCGTGATTGTGTAGCCCTACCAGGAGGGCCCGAGTTGCCTCGACTCGAATAGCTCGCGGTGTTGGCCTACGGGCCCTACTGGCTGACAGGCCCCTGCTAATCAGTGGGCAGAGGGCAAAAATGGCTGACCGAGAGGGCCCATGAAGCCTCCGACTGGAGATCAAGACTCAGGACGACGGATGTGTGGGTCCTCTCGGTTTGGCAGATAAAAAGGCTTTTGCGACACCCGACGGGAGATCAATACTCACGGCATCGGATGGATAAGTCTCGCTTGCGGGCGGCAAGTATAGAAGCCCAACCGGGAGTACTCTCGCCGACATCTGACGGGAGATCAATTCTCGCTGCATCAGATGGGTAAGCCTCGCCGGGCGGGGAGAGAGAAAAGGAAGACCCGACTGGGAGGGCTCTCGCAGCATCCGATGGGGTATCAGACTCAGAACATCGAACGGGTAAGCCTCGCCAGGCGGGGGGAAAAGACTTGAGGTTAGCTGAGAGGGTTCTGACAGCGTTCGGTGGGAGGTCGAGACTCATGGCGTCGGACGGCTAAGCCTCGCCAACCGCCGAATGGAAAAGTAAAGTTATGTGGCCAGGAGACTCGCCGACGTCCGACTGGAGCACACAGCATCAAACGGGTAAGCCTCGCAGACCGTAGAATGGAAACTGTAAAGTTGTCATGGCTAAGGGAGCTCTCGCTGACGTCCAACTGTAGCTCAATACTCCCACTGCATCCGAAACTGTTAGCCGCCCGACGGAAGACGGAAAGGTAAGTTGTCTGTCCAGGGAGGCTCTCTCCAACATCTAACGTGAGCACACGGCATTGAAACGGTGAGCCTCGTAGAACCGTATAATGGATAAGGTAAGGTTGCTAGTTGGGAGGCTCTCGCCACATCCATGGGAGCTCAATACTCACGTCATCGGACGGTCAGCCTCGCCGACCGTAGGATTGAAAGGTGAGGTTTCTAGTCTGGAGGCTCCTCGCCGGCAATCCGATGGGCGCTCAATACTCACGGCATCGGACGGGGTAAGCCTCGCTGACCAAGGCCTGGAGAAATGTGTTTTGTTTTTTTTTTACCCTGAGTGACTACTTTAGATGGTTTGATGGCCAATGAGGGTTTGGTGGGCTTTTTTGATGTGAAACTGGTTATTTCTGATGTAGCTTTGATAAGCTTCTGAAGACCATCTTCCTAGAGTTTGGATCTGCTGCTAGGAGAGGCCTTTTTTGGGCTCCTGATGTTGCTGCCCCGATGCGAAAAGAAAGGCTGGAGAAATGCTTTGCTGGGATGCCCGACAATTGCAGGACTGATCCGAGAAGTTTTTGGAACCAGAAGCGAGTGACAGGTTTTTTGGAGTCATCTAAAAATAGTGGTTCGTGGGGGAATTTAGCCTGAGAATTTATAAGGCGGAGGTACTCGAAGATGGACTGGTATGGTTGGATTGGAGAAGAGGGATTAAAAATGTAGCTGAAATGACCTTTCTTGGCTTGGTCGGTCTTGCTTTGTTTGATTAAGAAATAAATTGTTTCGCTACCGAGTACGGTTAGGTCTGAGACGGTCGGGTTGATTTTTTGGATCGAATTTGGAAGAGATGGTGAGTTCCAAGCATCTAAGAAAACTGAAAAAGGTTAGAATGAACATGGCGTCGAGTGTGCGGGCTGTACTGAGAGGCTGGTAACCTGTGCGGAGAGGGTGTGGATACATTTTGTGAGAATGTCTAATGTTAAAAGGTTGTCTAGCCAGGAGGCTCTAGCCGACGTCCGACCGGAGCTCAATACTCACAGCATCGAACGGGTAAGCCTCTCCAAATGTATGACAGAAAGGTAAAGTTGTGTGGCCGGGAGGATCTCGCCGGCATCCGACGGGAGATCAAGACTCACGGCATCGGACGGGTAATGCCGGGTTCACTGCACGATTTTAGCCCGATTTTTCACTCGCCAACAGGTTTCGCGAAAATCGCCGACAAATGCCCGAAATCGGAGGCAAATCGGTGCTCGTTCACGCGAGTGGCAATCACACCGTGTGAATTATCGAAGACACGATCTGAGGGAATCGCTGACGCGTCGCTGACGCCCGTGAAATATTTGGCATGCTAAATAGGTTGAAGCGATCCCAGTAACGTGATATTTAGGCACTGGAATGTGAATTGTACCAGGAGAACCCCGCCAAAAAATGTGTGTTTTACCCCCGAACACAAATTTTACTAGGGTACCCCCTCGAAAGCAATTGGGCTATTTTCAGACTAGTTTGGAGTAGTAATTGGGCGGGTTTTGTAGCGAAAACCTGGCAATCCTGCACCAGACAGAGCTGTCGGCGAATTTTCCTATTGTAAAGTCATGCAGTGTGTAACCTCCTGTCGTCGTTCCATCATGCAGTGTGAACACAGCTACAACTGAATGCTACACCAGATAGTCGTGCAGTGTGAACTCGGCATAAGTCTCGCAAGTAAGTTGAAAAACACATTCACTTAAGGGGGAAGGCTCTCGCAGCATCTAACGGGAGTTCAATACTCGCGACCTCAGACGGGCATGCTTCGCAGGTAGTCGGATGGAAAGGCCAAGATTTGCTTGACCGGAAGGCTCTTGCGGCATTTGACGGGAGTTCAATACTCACGGCATCAGACGGGTAAGCTTCGCCGCTAGTCCGACGGAAAGGCAAGGCTTGCTCGACCGGGAGGCTCTTGCAGCATCTGATGGGAATTCGATACTCACGGCATCAGATGGGTGAGCCTCGCCAGTAGTCGATGGAGAATCATATTTGCTCCACCGGGAGCGCTCTTGCAGCATCCCAAATAAGTGCCGTGAATCTGGATGGATAGGCAAGCTTTGAAAGCTGAGGTGATGTCGACTTTTGCCAGCCAAGTGCGAAGACCCGTGATTTTATTATATTGATTGCATGATCAATGTCCTACTATTGAGAAGGAATTAGTCAAGAGGAATTGGGTGTTTATGCTTGAAAACAGGGAGTTACGTGGAGCTGACTGATCGATTAGAAGGCGTTTCTTACCCGATAATTTTTCTAGTAGCCACTCCAATGGGCTAATGCAAAACTGAGAAGGCGGGGCATCAAAAGGGCTGATCATGAACCCTCGTTTAATTCACGCCGCCTATGGGGGAAAAGCTGAACAGATTATTGGCCTACACAAGTCTTGGGCTCTGTGGGACACGCGTACCAGTACACACACTACCCTTTGATGTCCCGCATTCCTATTTAACGATGTGGCTGTAGCATTTCTGTCGTAAAGAAATGGCCAAATATTAAAGATTAAGTGGGCATTTTAATTAAATGTTGTTTAGCCATACAAGGATTAGATCGCACTGTGACATGTAGAAACGATTGTCGGGCCATTGGTGTCCTTTGTAGGCTTTTGGTATAATGTGCATGTACATTATATTGTTTATAATACATTAAGTTTTGTTCAACAAAACCATACGGTTACTTGCTTTTGATGCTTTATTTGGACCAATTATTATGGCCTCTTTTTTATTTTTATTTTTCTTCTTCTCTAGCAACTAGTTTTCGAAAGCACATAGTAACGAATTTACCCATTAAAAAAAATGTATTTGGCAACTTTTAATATCTTTAAAAAGTTATTAGATGTTACAAGACTGCATTTTTCCTCTTACCCCCAAAGGAAGAAAGTTGGAAAAGCTAGCCAAGGCGGCAGTCGGCTAGAGCTTTAGAGAGGTGCCTAGCAATACTCACGTCACATGTGAATTAGGTTGCTCGATAATAGTTTAGTTTATGATAAACCTAGTTGTTAGTTGTACCTATAATAGTTAATCCTTTAGGTACATATTTGAACTTATTTTCTCGAAACTCAATCTTTTTCATCCGTTTATCGGAGTGAAATGTGTAGTTTAAAATACAGGTAAAAATGTTAGCGAAAATTAATTCAGAAAATCTGAGTAATTTATTTGTGTATTCTACACAGTTTGCGTCATGGTTACAAAATTACATCAACATCCTTTGTCACAAGGTCGTTTCACAACAAAACGACCTGCCTTTTAGCGACTTTTCCTAAAAATGAATTTGCAACACGGCTTGCGTCGCTAGAGGAAGCGGCCTCGCTCTAGCGTCCAGCGCTTAAGGAGAGCCGGGTCTTGTGCGGGGCGATGGTGGTGTCGAGCAAGGCGAGTTCGGGGCCTTGCGAACTTTGCTCGAAATATTGGCCGCTCTGCTGGAGTAGATTTGGGAGTGATGTTGTCTGATTGCTGGGAGACGAATAACTTGGATAGTACAGATCCGCTTTGTTTACCCTTCGCGAGGACGGTGTGTCGGAATTGATCCGCGTTTGCCTCAAGCTTAAATGCAGTCCACTTTCCGATTGGAGGAATACTATGCTCAGCCAAAAGATAAGAAGATGTCAGGGGAAAAATGGAAGTGACGGCGATAGAGGCGAGGTTAAGCCTCAGCATCGTGGAGAGCGTGTGGCTGGTCGAGTAGGGAGCAGTGGCCGCGATGAAGCCTGGAGCTCAGCGGCGGTGTCTGGCGGAGAACGAGCGATCCTGGGGCCGGCAGATTGCCCGGAGAACCGAAAAATCCCCAGTATAGGTCTCGTCGTTTAGATGGGAGAAGCTGAGTCTGAGATATAATGGCAAAAGGTGCAAACCGAATGCTGATAACCGTCAATGGATAGAGGTAAGTCAGCTGTATTTATATCATGGTATTGATTAACTTGAGTGCGCTCCACCTGCGTTAATTAGGCTAAGTATCTGACGCGCTCCTCCCGAACCTTGTTAATAAAACATCATTAATGAAAATATTTGGGGAAAAAACCTAGTTATAAGCAAGTAATGATGCAATCCTTTAAATCTTACCTTTTGAGTGTAGCAGAATTCAGTGGGTGTAAAATTATTTCTTATGTCACATGTGACAAATTTTATTTAATGTGTGACAGAAAAAAACAAGGTAACACCAGTGAATCACCAGTGACATACATGAGACCAAATATCCTTATTCTTCAACTATAATTATTAGATGAGACTAAATTGTTACATTCGGCATACATTTAGCAATTAGTTAAAGCAGTTAATAAAAGAACATAAACATAAACTGATCTTCACTGGTGTTACCCATAAGGAAGGTAACACCAGTGACAATTTTCATGAAAAATGCATTTTACAAAATGTCTGCTGCAAGGTATCAAACCACATGTTGTCAGTCATGGTATACTCACTAAATTGAGTAGTTTAATCTATCTGTATTCTAGTTTATTACAATTCCCTAGCAATAAAGTAGGTCATACCAGTGACTTCAACTAAAAGCTTCATATATCTCATGAGATAAATTAGAAAATTTCTGATAACTGAAAAGAGACAGTGGACTTATCATGGGCCTTTTTAGATCTTCAGGAAATAGGAAGAAGGAAGTCAGGTGATGTCATCAGCGTGATTTTTATTTCAAAATAAATTATTTTTGTTAAACGGTAACACAGTGACACAACTCCAGGGGACCACTACTTTCATTATATATTTTATAATATTTATTTGGCATTTTGTTTTTTTTTAATGTCATTTACATCATATATTTGATAGTTATGAATACATTGTTGTATTTTAAATGGTAGAAAATCCTGTTTTTGATCTCAAAATAAAGCACTTTCCCTCTGTGCATGGCTGTGGGGACTAGCAGTTTTGTGGTGCTTGGAATTTTTTATAATTAATTAAAAATAAAAATGTTGCCACATTGATGGCTCAAGAGGGTGTAATTGTTCAAATAACACATTGTTTTATTTTAAAATATAAAAAAAATTGTAACCCTAAAGTGTTTTTCAAGTGTAATATTTCTGTAAAGGCTAAGGACAGAACAATGGACATTTCCATAGAATGACCCACATACATTACAATGAAACTAAATATTATATCAAACAGCATTGCCTCTTTTTATTTTCATTTAACATATTAATAGATTACTAGAATGATATTATAAAGACCAAAGATTACCTGTTAGATTTACCCAAAACAAATGATAGCTCGTTTAATCACTATAGAGACATCAGAGCCAGCGGCAAATTTTGGAAGGACTAGCCGAGTTGAGGCTGCTCTCGTTGGGATACATGAGCACTGAGCGCCCACTGATCCCGTGGCGCTCATGTCTCCGAAATCAGCGCTGCACATTTTCAAATAGGCCCTGTCTTTATAAATAAACCAGCAGATTTGAGTTTTAAACTACATTCTCGCCTGAAATACTTTTAAAAATACATTTCATGACACAATAACAATAATATATTTAAAAAATATGCTAATAAATGGTGGTTGAAATACAATGCGTGAACTCAACCAATCAGCATGTTCAGCGTCCAAGTCCCACCCCCCAAAGTTCCTGACCTTTAAAAAAGTACTACCTTACAAGCAGGGACTTTCTGAGGGGCAAATTTTTACCCAGAACTTTATTAAGATCCTGGTTCCTGCGGTGGAAACACACTGAGTACCAGTCCAAAGTCCCTAGTTCCTGGGTAAAGTTCCTGCAGTGGAAATGGGGCTATTGACACTCTCCACAAAGAGGGTAAGTCACAGAAGGTCATTACTGAAAGGGGTGGATGTTCACAGAGTGCTGTATCAAAGCATATTAAATACAAAGTTGACTGGAAGGAAGAAATTGGTTAGGAAATGTGCACAAGCAACAGGGATGACTGCATGCTTGAGAATACTGTCAAGCAAAGTCGATTCAAACACTTGGGAGAGCTTCAAAAGGAATGGACTGAAGCTGGAGTCAGTGCAGCAAGAGTCACCACTCTCAGACGTCTTCAGGAAAAGGGCTATCAAGCCACTTCTGAAACAGAAACAACATTAGAAGCATCTTAACTGGGCTAAGGAGAAAAAGAACTGGACTGTTGCTCAGTGGTCCAAAGTCCTCTTTTTAGATAAAAGTAAATTTTGCATTTCATTTGGAAATCAAGGTCTGGAGTCTGGAGGAAGAGTGGAGAGGCACAGAATCCAAGCTGCTTGAATTCCGTGTGATGTGTCCGATCTGTGATGATTTGGGGTGCAATGTCATCTTCTGGTGGTTGTCCATTGTGTTTTTTGAAAACCAAAGTTACTGCACCTGTTTACCAAGAAATTTTGTAGCACTTAATGCTTCCTTCTGCTGACAAGTTTTATGGAGATGCTGATTTCCTTTTCCAGTAGGACTTTAGCACCTGCCCACAGTGCCAAAACCACTTCCAAGTGGCTTGCTGACCATAATCATGATTGGCCAGCCAACATGCCTGACCTGAACCCCATATGGAATCTATGGGATATTTTCAAGAGAAAGATGAGAAACAGTCGATCCAACAATACAGACGAGCTGAAGGTTCAATAGTGCCTCAGCAGTGCCACAGGCTGATCGCTTCTATGCCACACCTCCCTGATGCTTGAATATGTGCTAAAGGAGCCCCGACCAAGTATTGGGTGTATAAATGAACATACTTTAAAGAACTTGAACGTTTCAGTTTTGCAAATCCTTTTTTTTATTGATCTTAGGAAATATTCTAATATTTTGAGATACTGGATTTTTTACTTTCATTAGCTATAAGCTCTAATTATCAAAATTGAAACATAAAATCTTTTGAGATGTTTTACTTTACATGTAATGAATCTAGAATATATGAAACTTTCACTTTTTGAAATAAGTTACAAACAAAATGAACTTTTTCACGATATTCTAATTTTTTAGATGCACCTGTGTTTTATCTCCGTTGATTTCCATATTGAGCATGAGCACAAGTTTATGCCTTTCTCATATTGAGCATGAGCACAAGCGCTGAAACACTGTTCAAAGTTCAGAGTAGCAGCAATAAATAACCCTAAAGTGAACATGCAATAGGGGGTTTATTTGAAAGCTGAGGTAAACGTTTAGTCTCCAGACTTCTTCAGTCCTTAATGACAACAATTAATTTGAAATAACCCAATAAATGTATATCATCTTACCTTAATTAAGACAAGTTTTTAAAATTCTTTTGAAGAATTTAAATTATTAAATTTTATTTTAAGAACAATATCAAGAGTAAAGAAAGGAATATTTAAGAATACAACATATCCTTAACATTTATTTCTTAGGAAAGAAAATAAAAATATAATAATTTTATTGTTAAGAATGTTTGATCTGTAAGCTACACTGAAAATTGTAACTGTGTTTGAAAAACTTCAATTTGTTTGCTTAATAAATGTTGAAAAAGTCTTTGAGCTGTCACTAACACAGTTGTCAGGCAATAGCAAATATTACACAATGTATATTGTACCTGAAATATGGAACTGCATTCTCCATTTATCTCATATTCAGCACAAGTCTGAAACAGTTTAAAGTTCAAAGTAGCAGCAATGAATAATACGATCCCTAAATTGATCATGTTCATATGAAGTGCATAAACTCTGTTCTGGTTTCTTCAACACATTTAGTCCTGGATTGTTAGTCTCCAGCTGGTGATGTTGTCAAGCTCTGCATGTTCAAACTTGAGAGCAAGGAGTCCAAAAAGAAGTTACAAAAGCAGTCCACAGCAGTGGCAATGCCAGAAGTTGAAAAGTGAGTGGACCTTGGTGATATAGGGTGGACATCAGTGCCCACTTTCAAACTAAATTGCATAATTATCCAATACATGAGATAAAAATAAGGATGCAAATTTAGACCTAAAACCACCATTATTGGTTTTGGTTGAAAGAGGAAAAAGGTCTCAACAAGAATCATTGTTTCAGGTAGACAATACCAAGTACATGTAAACAGTATACACATGCATATTTTGGGACGTGTTTTGGTTTGTAGCTTCACCAAAATAGTAGTAGTTCACATATATTTATTTAGAGCAGGTGTTCTCGATTCAAATAAACACAACATAACACAATGTGTAGATATTGAGGTGATCCTCATGGCATTCCATGCTGCTTTGCAAGAGCTGCAAGACAAACGGGATTCGATCGCTTCACTATAATGCTGATGCAGTGTTTTCCAACTTTCTTTGAGTTCCAGCGTCTTTTAAGTTCAACCAATGGAAAGTGGATCTCAGTTATGATGGGTGGGTATAGTGGGTAGGGTCGATAAAGACCTGCTTTATAGTGAGAGCATGCTGTATTGATCGCTCAGACTGACACCTCTTCCATTTACCATTCACCACAGAATAGAAATGGTAATTAACAAGAAGCCCTTTAGATTCGCTCATCAGCTGTTTATGGAGTCTTCAGGTTCTTTGGTAGAGCTTTTGGATTCCTTAAAACCAAGATTAAATTTCTTTCAATATCAGGTCACACATTGCATGTTTCCTCTTGAAACAGAACAGGCAGCTGATTGATGTAAAGGGCTGAAATGATAAAATCACAATTTTGTTTAATATGCTGCTTTAAAGGTGCACCAAATTTGCATGTTTACATTTTGCTGGCTATATTTACCCAAACAACTGATATGGCGACTTAAGCCCAGAATAATTATTTTACTTTTATGCATTTGGCAGATGTTAAAACATTCATGAAGTTCAAAGCTCTTCATTCCAAGTGGGAATAACAACCAGGGCAAGATGAACAAAAATGAACCTGCTCTAACTTGTAAGCAACTTGCATAACCAGTAAAATATATATGACTAATCTGCACCTATTATATTAGTATCAAGCCTTTACTGAAATATTCCAGCAAAGCATAGTGGTAGCATGCAAGAAGGCAAAATCAAGTTCTTTTATTGACTTTACTGAATTTATTCATTTCCTTTTACTTAGCAAATAAACATATTTGATACCTGCTAAGAAGCCTGTTCTGAAATTTGGAGACTGTTCTATTCTATAGAGCAAGGTTTTAGAAGTAGAACGCTCTTACCTACTAGTGTTGAATATAAGAGGGGTCACTGAGTCTGGTGATGTCTGTGAAAAGTTAATTTCATTAAAAATAACTCAATATCCACATTTGACACAGCACAATACCAGAGTATTATGATATCTATATACAATTTTTGCATGATTTTTCCAAATTACTCTACTTTGCTTTGTGCACTCATGTTATAAAGGGGTGCTTTGCTGGCTGTGATGGTATATGTGCGTTTACAGTCTGTTTGCAAAGCATACAGCAAAAATCAAGATAAACGGAACTCTTTTATCCCATAATAACATGTAAAGTTTGATCCTTGTGATTACCCCTTTACTCACTAAATGTAATTTTGGATTCTTAAAGTTTAATATAGTAATATAATAATAATAATAAAAATACAAACAAATATAATATTATCAAGCACACAGTTTAATTTTTCACTTACTGGTTCACACTGACCATCACTCTCTTGTATTGGTACTGAGCAAAGAATTATACCTAAAACACAAAACAAGTATATTATCACTTGCACAACACCTTAATGTTTTATTTTTATACATATATTTTTGTAATAAAACAGTCTTACTTCTGTCAAAAGCCTGTCTCTTCTGTTTAAGTTTGCAATAGATTTTTATCCCTACAGCTGTCACCAAAACACCAACAATGATTCCAACAACGACTCCAACAATGATAGCAATTGGAACTGACTTCCCACATTCCACATCAGATGATATTGTTCCTGGTTTTATTTCTTTAAGGCCTTTAATCTCACAACTATAAATGTATACATTGTTAGCATATCTGGTCATATTAGAATATCTTTTAAGACTTGTGAATCTATGTTAATCACTCACTTTGAATGTGGTCGACAGGCAGTGAAAGAGCCATTAGAGTAAGTCCCTTCCATGCAGTTACCACATACAGTATCAGTAAATGCTGTTCCTGTAAGGATATTAAGATAATGACTGTATTAATGGGAGTTTATCATTACAAGTATTACTGGTATTGTTCTTGTTTCTGAGTCAACATTTTTAGTAAAGCTAGTTGTCCTTCCATTGTATGGCCATTGTTTCTCTGTGTTCTAAAATATTCACCTGTTTGTTTGACATATTGTCCAGGGTAACATTCAGAGTGCTTCACAGCAAATCTACAGCTGTCTTTCTTTCGCTCAGTGCAGTAAAATCCCTCCAATGGCTCACAAATAGTATCTGCAGAGCGTGTGCAAGTTTTCTTTATTCTTAGACCTAGTCCTGTGAAAAAAATGCTTTCTTATATAAACAAATGTACTAGAAGTCATTTCTGTATTTTAAATCTTCATTTTGAAATACATACCTGCATCACACACAGAGCAGGGAAAGCATTTATCCAACCCATTAGGTTCATCAATGTAAGTTGATGCAGGGCATTGAACACAAGTTGTGCTTGTGTCTGCAGTACAATGCCAATAAACATGGTTTCCTAAAAATGTTTTTAAAAATCTCATTGAAGGGACACTTCATGGAAGAATAAAATATTACAATAAAAAATATATGTTTCTTTGGGTCACACTACACTGCTGCTAAACAATGTATACTGTACCTGGTGTACACATGGGGCAGCATTCTCCATGTATCTCATATTCAGCACGAGCACACGCACTGAAACACTGTTTGAAGTTCAAAGTAGCAGCAATGAGTAACATGATTTCTAAATTGATCATGTTCACATAAAGTGCAAGAGAGTTTTTTTTAAAGCAGAGTCAAACGTTTCTTCTCCAGACTTCATAAGCTCCGTTATGGTTTCAACAACACATTAGATGAAGTAGTGAATTGTTGATCATAGATACATTGGTTTCTCTCCACCTTGTGATGCCATCAGGCTCTGTAGGTTCAAACTTGAGAGCAGCGAGTGCAGAAAGAAGAAAAGCAATCTACAGTAAAATCTGTGTATGCTGAGGTTCAGTTCATCAACATATGAAGGATGGTTGAGGTAATTAATATGAAGAACTTTTGGTTTCCTCATCATCTGTGGAGTCTTTAGATTCACTGGTATAAATCATTCAGATCCTAGACAACAAGATTAGATTTCTTTCAGTATCAGTTCACACACTGCATGTCTCCACTTGAAACAGTTGAACAGGCAGTTGATTTAGGAGCTGATATAATGGGTGTCTCAATGAGCTCCATAGTTCAATGCACTGATCAGGGTTTCAGCCATTTTAAGGTGTACTGTAGTGTTTGCTCCCTGAAAAATTCCACCACAAAAACCAGGGAGCATCGATGCTCACTATGCTCCCTTACTGGAAATTCGTCACCGCTTCTGAGCATAACATAAAGGCGATAAACGGCATGAAAAACTCAATAATATAAAGGACCACATGATAAAAGATGCTGAAAGACAAATAATTTTTCATCAGCATACACACCCATTGCTAGACAGGTAATGAACAGAGTTAAAACTTATAATTAATATTTGACTGAAACGTTGTTACGGACGAGCGTGACAATGCGGTTGAAGATTATGTTTGAAAACAAACATAAAGGTGCATATAAAATGGTTTCATTTTCACCTACAAGCACTCTGGGAAGCACCTGAGAAATCACATGATCAATACCAAGAAACAAGAACTCCATTGTTCTCCATTAACTTGTCAACTCCAATAAATGCCAATATTGATACTAATATGATATTAAGTTAATAAATAAATTAATCACAATTACTCTAAATCACTTGATACAATAAGGACAACTTACATTTTAAAACCATAAATTTACTTTATGTAATAATGAATAAATAGCTATAAATAGGCTAATGAACGACTTAACTTGAAACAAGCCAAATAATCAGTCTACTTTTTAAAGTTGTACTCAATTTAGTATTACTTAGGCTTACTTAAGAGTATTTACATTTTCATTTATTTAATTTATTTTCCTCATATAAAGCAGCATTGATATTGGATACGAGACGAAAAGTGTTTCGCTAAATCGAACCTTTGTTTATACAGAACATTTACTGTATGGACTATAATCAAGTACAGTCACGACATGTTAAAAAAAAGATCTTACCGCTGAAGTTAGTTTGGGGAGGAATTCTTTTGAAACGAAGGAAAAAATCCTGCTTCCTGGTTATGCTTTCTGGAGGCCGTTTATGTATCAACAAGGATTATCGAGGACATGGGATGACGCCAAGCAGGAGGTTTTATTTTTTTTTTTTTTTTTTATTATGCTATTAACCGACATACAAAACAATACAAATCAGGTAACAAAAGGATAAAAAAAATAACAAAAATAAAACTACAAAACATATACACACATATTTCGAGACATCTGCCCGTTACCAGACCCAAAAATTTTGAAGACAGAACACAAACTGACAGTTTTAATTGCCTTTCTATTAGTACTATGTTGAATAGTACACAAGTAATTTTCCAACTCTTTCAGAAACACTGTAAAACAGGGTTTTTTGTTAGAAAATTTACACATATGAATGTGAAACTTAACCAACAAAATAAACAGATTAATAACAAAAACTTCGTTATTACATTATCATACTTAAAATATCCAAAAACTACATTTTCAAAATGCAAATTAAAATTAAAGAGTACCTTTTCTTTAATAAACATAGAGACATCATACCATAACTTTTTAACATAACTACATTGCCAGAACGCAAGCCAGGAGGTTACACACATGTGATACCGGCGGCTCTTTTCTTGTTCACGCACAGCTGGAAAACAGCGGTAGCCACATACCGCTTTCGGTACCCTTACCCTTAGCTCGAATTTTTGTTAAGTTCCCTTTCAAATTTAGTTTTTTGTTTCAGTTCTTGTAGTATGGGGGGGGGGGGGGGTTTAGGGGTTCCCGTCATCCAGTACAGTTTTGGTCCTCTTGTCACTTGTTTGGTTTTAACTGACTGAAAACCGCTTCGCATGATTCCAATATAGGCAACGAACATCTCCTGGTAACGCCTAAAATAGTCTATTGTGTTAATGTTATTACAGTATGCTTTTGTTAGACAAGCCCAGATATTGGTGTCAGTCTAAAAATTTTTCTGACTGAATTTTCTTTAACATGATCACACTTTTAATAAAACATGGACGTTTAAAAATGCGATTTCATTATTTAATTTCATTTACATGGTTATCAACGCGAATTAAATATTATCTGCACCCATTTACCCTAATTCATTACTTTCAAGTTGATGTGCCTTCTAAAGCTTGTGTTCTGCAAAGTGAAACGTGTATATATTGTGCCTACTCTTAAAGAGGCACAAAATCACTTCACTGACTTTTTCATTAACTGTTCCTCCTGGTGGAATGACCTGCACAAATCAATCCGAGCAGCTGAGTCCTTCACCATCTTCAAGAAACGACTAAAACACATCTGTTCCACTTTTATTTGACCCTCTAACTCTAACACTTTTTATTCTATTTTAATTCTAATTTATCTATATTTATCTTCTTTTTTATTTTAAAAAAACAACAACAAACCTAAGCTTTCTAGTTGTTCTATTCTATCTACTTGTTTTTGCTTTGTTGTGGTGTGTGTTTAGATTGGGTGTGTGTGTGTATAATCGATATTATAAATTCCTATATACACCTTGCTACGTGCACTGCGTTAGGCTAACCAAGACTTGTCATTTGTACTTATATATTGTTGCTCTTTTGTTAGTTTTTGATTGCTTCTATTGTTCTCTTTTGTAAGTCGCTTTGGATAATAGCGTCTGCTAAATGACTACATGTAAATATAATGTAAATGTAAATATACCGAAAGTGAGCAAAAAACTTTATCTATCGTATATCAGCTGTTCTCTTAAAGAGATACTAAACGCCGCATTATTACTCCCGTTATTATCAATGAATTTGTCTTCACTGTGAAAAGTGTCTTACTTACATCATATGTACATCTGCACTTTGTTTTTCATGATGGGTCATGGGAGAATTTGCAAGATAGTCAGGGGCGGACTGGGGCTAAAACGTGGCCCTGGACTTTTTGCACAGAGCGGCCCACCACACCATAAACCCACCAGCTCATTAGAGCTGTTTTTAACACCACTTACTAACATTCAATATAACACAATACAGAGTTATTATTAATAGTTAGTATTTATTATTATTATTATTATCATCATTAACATTAAGGAATGACAGTCATATTCTTTACATTATAATTTGTCCTTCCTGGTTTATATGGAAATTTGTAAATAATATTTTTTACACATCTCTTTACATAGAGGGACAGTTTAATATCACTAAAGTTAAATGCCTACCATATAACAATGCTCTGCTCTAGAAGACTTATGTAGTGCAGAATGTGGGCTGTTCCTTTTCAAGGGAACTTCGAACTGCGTCCTCTAGGGGTCGCTATGGGGAACTCCTCGTCGTGACCCGTGTCTGAAGCATATATTAAAACACAACACATTGGCCGGCGACAGCCCATGACATCACTACCGGTGGGATTATAGTATAAATAGGCGCCGGGAGAACGCGTCATCCTCTTCTTCGTCTTCACTGCCGTTTGTTTATGTTAGCAGTAAGCTAAACACGACTAGGAGTGCATGTTTCTTGCCAGAGGCTTTGCTCTGATACCTGTGTGTGTGAATGTGTGGTGAAGAGCAAGCGCGTTCAGCTCTTGAGGGAGTTGGATGCGCTCTGTATTCATTGCTTATTTCTTGTGAGGGATAAGCAGGAATTGAACGCGCTCGTTTCACAGGAGGCGGCTTGTGCTCATTGTGATGCATTCGTGGGACTACTGAGGGGGATGTGAGTATTTCACCATTCACCCGAGTTTGTAGATAGCGTTTGCACGAGTGCATTCGCCTCTCGCAGGATTAGCGATGCATTCGCGGCAGCGGTTTTCGTTCGCAACTGTTTGATTTTCCGAAGGTAGTTCAATGCTGCGCTTTGCTCCGCGGTAGAAACATGGATAAGGACCGTACGGAGTTTTCTCATACTTTCCTTTTGTTTATTCTGACAATGTAAGTGTGGACTGTTGTCTGCGTTATTGGCCCAGATGGGTTTATCAGGTCCTTCCTAGATGAACCACATTCTACTGCCCCTCGCTTGAAAAAAAAAATTCTCATCCGCATACGATTATGCAACACGAGGGGATGCGTCGTGAGAAATGGTTATGAAAGATTGCCACCGTTGAGAGCACGCCTTGACCATAATCGAGTCTCTCCATTGGGGACAAATCCTTTCGCTTGAGCACGCAGCAAGTCAAGCTGCAGCCTTGTTGCACACCATGGTGGTGCTTCAGGCTTTTCAGGCTGATCTGCTGAAAGACCTGGAAAAATGCAGGGTCTATCCCCTGATGAGGTGGCTGAGTTGCGTCGCACCACGGATCTTGCTCTCCGTGCCGCTAAGCGGCCCCCACTACGCCGCCCATCTGGCAGAATGGCAGCCATGGTGGATTTTGGTAGAGACATCCTCGGTAAGTTCTGTGAGGTTATCGGGTCGAAAGAAAGGGCTTTCTTCTTGATTGCGTTTCTCCCTTCTGAGCTATTTCCACTTCCGTCGAGACAGTTGTCGTGAGGTTTTTTAGGAGGCCAAGACGTGTTCGGCTGCCTTTAAATCCTTCATTCCACGTGGGTCCAGGCTTTGCCTCCAACCTATATCATGAGCCTGACTTCTGCGAGGAGCCATGGTTGGTGTACGATCCTTTTTAATCTCTCTAATCTACCGTGCTAGTCTTTCCTGTATTTGCATGCTATCCTTTCCTCTGCATCGCTACTTCGGTACCTGTTCTGTTTTTCCTGACTTCGTTTGACCCTCCTACTTATGCAGGTGGGTTTCACTCATCGGTTTGCTTCTGAGGAAGTCTTAGCTTCAGGTCCCCAGTATAACGCTGCAACTTCAGGACTTGTGGGTCCTTCTCGTGGGCTAGTTCTCTTCTGAGTACATGCTTCGCGACAGGCTCCCTATCCTCTGGCCACGTGCGAACTACTCATTTCTCACCCTGAGAGGTCTCCCAAGATTTGAAACGTTCCTTAACCTTCATGCACGTTCTCTGAGCTCAATGCTCCATAGACGGTCAGGCCCGTGAGTCCTCACTGTCACAAAGCAACAAACACCAAACACCCAAAACCTCAAAGAAGTACAAAAACCAACAGGACAAACCAACAAAACACCCAAAAACAAACAAAAAAACAAAAAAACAAAAAAACCGACAACACAGAAGAAACACACCAGAAAGTCACAGACAACCAGACCAAAAAACAAACCAGAACACAAACAAAAAACAAAGCCAAACCAAACAAACCAACACACACATTAAAAAACCAAAAACAATACCTCAGCAAGAACCACAAACCACCAAACAAACAAGAACAAAAATACTAGTCAACCACACTATTTACCACAAATCACAAAAAAACAGTCTAACACATCAATTTTTTTCCCCCCAAAGAAAAAAAAACAATAACAACAAACCACAAAAAAACCACCAAAACAAACATAAACCAAAACAAAAACACAACAAAACAAACAGATCAAACGAAAAAACAACACAAAATCAAAAACACTCCACAAAGCACAAAATAACAACAGACCACACAACCAAAGCACAACAACAAAATCATCCCACACCACAACTAACATAAACAAAAACAACACAAACAACAAAAACAAACAAAAAAAAAAAAAAAAATCACCTCAAAATCATACCTAACTCCACACTCATCCAAAACTCCAAAACAACAAAAACGAAAATAAACAAAGCTTAACAAACAAACATATTTATTGTGCAAAGCAAATCAACAAAAAAACAAAAACACAAACCGACCGACATTTTCTAATATAAAACAATAATCTTCAAAAATGCCACAAACCAAACAACAACAAAAATCACCAAAACAAACACACAAAGATCAAAACAAAAACAAACACAACTTCACCACAAACATAAGAAAACAACCAACAAAACACAACAAAAACCAAACACAACACAAAACAAACCACCCAAACAAAAAACAACAACAACACACAAAGACACAAACTAGCAAAGCAAAACAAACACAGAAAACAGAAACCACACAAACAATACACCAAAAAAAAAAAGCACACAATTCACACATCTAAAAAAACCAACCCAAACCAAAGCACACAACAAAAAACAGAGACAAATCAAACTAAAAAAAAAGACCCAACAAAACCATCAAACAACACAAAACACAAAAAAAAAACAAACCAAATGAACACCCAAAAAACAAAACCCACACAATCAACAAACACCGACTCACACTCAGATCAAAAGCAAACAAAACGAAACCAAACCAAATAAAATCTGAATACATGCTCAAAAACACAACAAAATGCAAAAAACCAAAATCAACAAAAAAAAACCTACAACAAAAGTAAAAAAAACGTCAAAACACAAACCACAGAGTCAACCGCACCACACCACAAACACACAAAAAAAACACAGAAAACCCACAAACAACAACCACCCCCAAAAAAACACAAAAACCGAAAAACTCTCCACAAAGAAGAGATCGTGGCAAGGCATCTCTTCTTATCTGGTGTAACATGCTCTTGTACTTTTTGTTGTTTTTGTTTCTATGGTTGTTTATTAATCTCTGGTTATTGTCCTCTTCTCCTTCTTCTCTTAAAACCAAACACAACAAAACAACACAAAGAACCAACAACACCAAATAAAACAAAACAAAATCCACAAACACAAAACAAACACATAAACCACTACAAACAAAAACAAACAAACCACAACACAACCACACAAACAACACAAACAACACCACAACAAGACAAAACCCCAAAACAAAAAAAGAACAAAAAAAAAAAAAAAAAAAAAAAAAACACCGAAAACAACCACAACAAACCAACAAACCCACACCAAAAACAACACAAAACACACCAAACCCAAACAAAACCTAGCCAAAAACCACACACAAAAGCCACCACAAAAAAAAAACCAAAAAAAAAACAACAACATCAAAAAAACCAAAACAAGATAAAGCAAAACACCCAACACACCAACAAACAACAAAACCAAAAGAAAAAACAACCACCAACAATCATAAATCAAAAATACCAGGAACAAAACACCCCCCGCCCTTAGCATTGAACCAATAATCACCCCTCTGTGGAGTGGGCTGGAGTACACTGAGTTCCCTGAGGTAAGAGGGATTTGTGTTTCTGTGGGAAACCCCTCCTTTATGTTTCTGCTCTGAGGAGTAGTAAGCTCTGTATGCATGAATTGTTATTGGGTCCCGCTATTTCTTCAGATTCTGTTGGGTCTGGTTATACGGGACCCACGCTCTCTATCAAAAAAAAAGAAAAAAACGAGATCGAAAGCATGAGACCGTGTCCAGCTGCACCAGTGGACTGTCTCTTATTGGGCCCTGCTGGGTTACCCCTTCTAATCTAGCGCCCCCTTCTGGTCGAGCTGAGAAGTGCTCCCCTCTCTGTTAGGGTTAGCTATGAGTCGCTCCGTGGCAGTGACATCAGGTAGTTGGGCCACTTGCTGCTTTCCTGAGAAGCTGTCTCTATTCGGGTCAAGTCAGGCAGTGCTCCCCTCACATCTTTGAGCCTGCCGCTCTCCTCTTGAGTGGTTGAGGACTTCCTGGTCATCTTAGTCAGAGATCTCTTAAATCCATACTATGGTAAGTGTGCACACGCTAAGCTTCTGTGCACTTTCTAAAATCCACATGGTGGTAAGTGTGCACGCTAAGCACTCTGCGCACTTTCTAAAATCCACATGGTGGTAAGTGTGCACGCTAAGCACTCTATGCACTTTCTAAAATCCTGTATGGTAAGAGTTACGCGTTGTCAGCCTCTTTCCCTTTCTCTGAGTTGGCTTAGGCCCCGGTACTCACCTTGGGCTCCACTCAACTAGTGTGTCTCTGTTGATACACTTTTAAAGCATCGCTCCCCTCACTGTTGAGAGTTATTTATGAGCATGGTGCTTTCTTACGAGCGTTCGAGTTCTCTCCCTTTCTGAGGAGTTGAATTCCCCGCTCCATGGGCTGTTCTCGTGGTGGTGCTTAGCAGTGTTGCCTATGAGCACGCTACTCCTTTTCTGAGCACCTGGAACCGGCAACATCAGGCGAACTAGGCCCTTCCTCTGCCTCCCTGATGCGCTGAGTTTTTGGCTAAGCTTGCAGTACGCTTACTCTTCGGGATTTCTAATGAACATGCTGTAGGTCGAGCCCCCTCTCTGCTGAGAGCTGGGTGTTATGCTCCCTAAGCTAGGTAACTTACTGCTAGCCATTCTAGCATTATACCATGAGGATGAGTTGGTTCTTCTCAGATGTATTGTTCTTGGGATGCGCCATTTCCATCTATGGACTGCTCCTTCAGAGTGCCACGAGGGCCCTTTAGAACAGTATCTTTAAAGTCCATTATATGGTAAGTGCGCATGTGAAGTCCCTGTGCACTTTCTAAAATCCACACTGTGGTAAGTTCGCACATTAAGCATTTTGCGTTCTTTCTAAAATCCTGTATGGTAGGGGCTATGCGCGGCGGCTTCGTGCACTTTCTTGAGTCGGTTAGGCCCCGGTTCCACCTTGGGCACCATTCCACCTATGTATCCTCAGGATACCTACTTTAACAGGGTGTTGCTACTAGGGGGGGGGGGCTTTTTTCTAGGGGTTGTTGAGACAGTTCCTCCAGCAAGCTTATGCAGACCAAGCAGTAGCCCCTGTGTGACAGGCCAAGACCTAGTATGATTCTAGGCGCTTGGTCGTATCCCCTTAAAGTAATCTATTTCTGATTCCAAGCCTTTGAGCTCTACCCTGGGCCCAGGAGTTCTGGCCTACAGGTAAGTTGTTTATGGTATGTAGCTCAGGCCCTTGGCCGGAGGGGATAATGTCACTGACAGCCGTCAATACGTCCTTTGGGGCAACTCCCATGGCTATGTACTTGGTACTTAGTGCTCGCCATGGTTTTTGGCATGCACTCCCCTCAGCATGGTGGCGTGGGTATACCATTCCCCATAGCAACACCTAGAGGACACAGTTCGAAGTTCCCATGAAAGGGAACATCTCAGGTTACTTATGTAACCATGGTTCCCTGAGTAGGGAACGAGACACTGCAAATACTCTAGGCTTCCTGCCATGCTTCAAACGCAAGCTTCAGACGAAGAAGTAAATGACATGTTCTCCCGGCGCCTATTTATACTATGGTCGCACCAGTAGTGACATCATGGCTGTCGCCGGCCATGTTTATTGGTCGTTTTAAAGATTATGCTTTCGACACTTGTCGCACTGAAGGTGTATCCCATTCCCTACTCAGGGAACCATGGGTACATAAGTAACCCGAGACATTATTGTGCTTTCAGTTTTTTTATAGGAAAATTTTTTTTCGTCTTAAAACGCTTAAATCCGTTTTACTCTGGCTATTTTTGTCCGATTTTGAGCCGAATTTTGGCTTGTGCGACTCTTTTTTTTGAGTCGGGCCGAATTTCAGCTTTGTCGTGCGTCGTTTGTCGTGCAGTGTTCGTGCAGTGTACAGGGGGAAACCAGAAGCGATAAGTCTCTCCCAACAGGCAATCGGATGGTCGGATGAATTTCTGACATGTTAGAAATTTTGGTCGCCCCTCTTGTGAGGGTATCGCACAGTTGAAGCAGAGCTACGAACCGACTGCCCTAAACACAGTGCTTTTTCCCTCACTGCGCCTGCACAAAAATATAACTTTGACTATTTAATCTTTAATACAGCAAGAAAGAAAACGAAAAGAGGGAGATATTTTGATAAAATAATGTTATTATCACGGGAAATTATTAGTCGCCCATAACTGTAAAAATAATACAATAATTAACATCCTATACTACTACCTATAATATGAATACTAATCCTAAATCATCCAGGGGCGATTGTAGTGATTGGGGGCCCCATGAAAAACTATAGTACGTTGGGGCCCTATGTATTTGCACCCATTCCAAATTTAGCCTCGAGTTCCTTTTTTTGGTTGTGATGGCTTCTTGCTGCATATGGTGCCACACAGTTGTGTCCAATTGTTTTTACATTTTTCAGTGTACAGGTTAAATGCTCTCTTTCATGTTTTAGACCACGAATACAATTGATTTAAGGTTTCCACAAAACAAAATAAATTATAAGCAACAATGATACCCTCACAATTTCGAGCCGTTAAACCATTTTTTAAGAACAGAGAGTCGGACTGTATCAAAGTGAATGCATTTAAAACGGTTTTATTTCATAATACCTTCAAATATAATTGGGAATCACCCACGAGCTCTCACCGCGAGCCGTCCCAGCACAGCATCAGTGGAAATTTTACTCTATCGCTTTGTCTAAGCACGGGCATCCCGGCTCAAATGTGCACGGTAGGAGGGGGTAGTCGAAGCTGGGTCTGAGGCGTTACGGCGATCTTATATCGCATAATCTTATTAACTGTTTTCTCCTGAACTGCAACTTTCTTTACCATGCTATACCAGTGCCAATCTCGCCTTGCAGTCAATTTCACTGGTTAAGTTTAGGGTCAGGTCTCCTCGTCCCATTTACGACCCCCTTCTCCCCCTGGCCGCTCTGCCTCTCCCTCTTTTCCCCTAAAAGGTTTCACTCAAAGTTCATTAAGAATATGCATATACCACATATCGTGTATCTTGTGAACCTGTTGTTTTTCTCCTTCATGTTTGGTGTCATTTTAAAGGTCTTTGTGCGACTGGTAAATTGGTTTCAATTTCATAGTAGTCATTTATATTATGAGAAAGATTTTTAACTTTTGTAGAATTGTGTTCTGCTGAGGAGGGGGTGTGTTCCTCTTTAGGGGTCTGTGGGAATGTTTATCTCTCTTCAGCCATGTGTGACCCTGGATCACAGAACCTAACAGACAAAAGGTCTTTTATGTTTTTACAACTGATTTAAAGATTTATTTGTCTTTGTTCTGGTAGCATTTAAGGGAAGTTGCAAATCAGTCATTGCGATTCTGCAGCCAGAAAGCCCGTAGTATGAAGTGTGTCCACACACTCTGTACTATGTATTTTTCTAAAAGTCAGGTATGCATCTTACTCTTAGATTTGTCTTTGAGAATTTGATGTCTTGTATTGATTTGATATCTTTGAATTGACTATGTAATTGGCATAATGCATTTTTACCTGACTGATAATAAATTGTTATATTTTATTTATTCTGAACTCTCCTGAAATCATTATGACTAGTAAACTGTGAGGAGGCTTTTGTTACCGCAAATCTATGGCCAGGATAGGTCAAACTGAAGGCTTGTGAAAGATAGGAGCAGTAGGCACGTCATCGGAGACTTTCTGATTTCTGTCTATCGCCGATGTTAGCAAGTTGTACGGGAAAGGACTAAGTGAATTACCCTTTTTGTCATAAGCAAGCAGTAGTCGGCAGGCAAAATAGGTATTAGTCTACCTACACCCTCTGACTAGCATCAGACTGGCGAGTTTGTGATCGTAAGATCCACGTAAGGCCAGCGTGAGACTTAAAAGAGACATAGGTCCCCAGTGAATGGATAATTTAAAGTATAGTGAGTCCGGAATAATCAAATATCTAAATTAATCTACAATCAATCTTTGTTGATCATTATTTTTATCAATCATTATAATAAAACGGATCACTGGAAAAGTTGGAATTCAGATTGACACGGAGCTAGACAAAATGAAACTAATTCCTTATAAATTCAGAACGCAAGTAAAAGACTGAATACGTCACTTAACCTCGACAGTCCGCTGTATTCCGCTTTTTGGGCTGGCGGGTTTATGCCTTACGAGCCGAGCCGAGCGACAGTAAGATATAGATGGCGGATAAAAAACAAAAGAGGAAACGTCTGTGGAACAAAAGAAGGCTTGTGGCAAGAAGTAGGACCCGTGTAAATAGCGGATCGGCTTTCCAGCGCTTGAGAGAACTCAAGGAGCGGAGGCCTGCAATCAGACGTCGAGGTTGCTTTGTTTCTTTTAAATAGGAGAGTGTACCGTGTCTACACCGGGCACGACAATGCCGCAACAGCTAAAGTTTGTCTACACTGGACACGACAAAGCAACCATTGAAAATCATTTGAAATTTCTGTCAATACGTCATAAATAGAACGCAACAGCAGTTTTCTGTCATGCTTGTCCGTATCGCGCTATTCCGCATCCAGGTTTACCCAGCATCACTGAATTATAATGAGTTCTTAGTATTTTTGTCAGCCACGCGCGTCCGGTGTAGCCACGGTGTACCATTGGTTTGCTTTGTCACAGAATCTAATCGTTTGCCTGGGTTTGCGTACGTTACGTTGGCAGGAGCTCTCAAAATAGGGGCGAAACCCTTTGGTAGGGCTTGTTTGGTTTTGGTGATTTGAAATATCCACATGGCTACCAGAAATGCACTTAACCCAACACCGTTACCATTTGGAAAACATTGTGTCACATTTGCTGAATTGTTCTCATCATGTTTAGCTTTGATATCTTAACTCAAGCCTCGCATTCAAATGCCGCCCATTCATCTTCTGGAACATAAATTAATCCCACCTTTTTCATTTGATTGGCTAAATTAGTTTGACATTGACTACGCTTTTGAGCCGCGGCGGTGTCACTGCCCAGCAAGGCCTAACATATTGGACCTTTTTCACATTTCTGGGTTTCCCAGCAGCGGAAAGCGTCATAGCTGGGTTAACTTGAAGAGCGGTAAAGAGTACCACAAATATATTTTTTGCATTCCTATTTGCTCAAATAGCAAAAGAAAAACTACATTTTCATGACATTAAAAAAAGGTAAAAAATAGCGAGAGACTGATAACGGCTGTCAGTAGAGAGAACGATGTCAAATTTACCGTCTCTCCCATAGACGCTCCATTAGAAACACCCGCACATTAGCATAAACTGCTTTTTTTTTGTCATTTTTGTAAAAAAAAACAGTCTTGTGAAAAGGGCCATTTGTTTGGGCCGATGGACGGATATGCACGTACATTTACTATAATCTATTCTTTATATTTATGCAATGGGCCGGCACACATTGTACAGCGGC